>LPNX010968108.1:166839-235877 GCA_001517045.1 Pseudotsuga menziesii | reverse complement strand
TCTATTAGGCAATGACTATGGAGCTCCTCTTCTAAAGGCTCTTTAATGGACTCACAAATGGAAGGCTCAACTATGGATGCTTCGTGATGGTGATTAGGTTCCCTTCCACAGATCAAATCCAGGATTTGCTCTGTGACTGCTTTAGGTAATAATAGCAGAGTATCTCGTATGATTTGATTGATATCCTTCTTAGTTTCAACATGAGGTTTTGAAACATTATTCTCGAAGTACTCTGTAACATTTTTATGAATTGCAGGCACGCTCATAATTTGGAACATATCAGGAGAGGAATGGTCCAATTGAGAAAGCACTTCGTCAATATATTGATTATCAATGGCATAATCATTGCTAGGCTGACACTCTAAAATTTTATCAGTGTTCCTACTCCAACTATCAATTAACAAGTCTGTAAACATGTCATACCCAATGATGGATCCTGGTGCTAAATGATCAAACCATAGTTGAACATCCCCTTGCAAGGATTCTCCTAAGGCTCGCATATAAACATCTTTATTGTCTGCACCTCTAGATTCCATGTAATCCCAGAGGATGTCCAAATGACTTTCAATAGATATATCTTTATTTCCATTGAACCGGGGCATCCTCCTAGTGTAATCATTTGGCATAGGATGAGGTGCTCCCTGTATTTCAAAAAAGTCAAAAGGAGATTGTTTGTCTTTCTTTTTAACAACTCTGGTTACTTGGCTATAAGGCTTTGATTGGGAATGACCTCTAGGTTCATGTCGACTTACAGGTCCACTCGGGATGGTCAGAAAATCTTTATTGCATGGGTGAGGAAGTTGGTGGGTATTATAAAGATTGTGATAACTAGATTCATACCCATTATCATGCTCGAGATCATCCTCATACCTGTAGTCTGACCTCCATCTATTCCTTTCATTTATTTGTTTGGTAGTTTCAATCATGTTCTTGGTTACTTCCTTCAAGTGCTTCAAAAATACATCCGAATTCATTATGATTTATGGTATGCTCTAAGAACTTAAGATTAATATGTTGGGCACGATCCTCAATGGAGTTGCGAGGTGGAGTCGCCAGGTGAACCACACAAGTAATTCACCAATAAAATATATGTCGTAGGGAAAGGTGAGGTATGTTGAACCAAGGTAGGCCTCTACCTCCCCGGCAACGGCACCAAAATGTTATCACCTGCCTTGTAGTTGCCTGCTTAAGGTGGATCCAGAATGGATGGTAGAGAGGCAAGCAACTAACGGGTGGAATCACGACTGCCTAGACTCCCAAATGGATGGTTGTCACACCAATCAAGGCAGCCTTCACTTTAGGTTATCCTAGTCTAGGACAACAATGGGGGAGACCCGGATCTGCTCTCGACAGGAGAGATCGAACCTACACACCAGAAGAAGATCAGATGGGGTTTCAGGGTACTTAAGGTGCAAGGTGAATGGGAACCCTAGCTCTAGGGTTTAGGTACTAGCAACTGTGTTGGGAAACGTAACTATGATAGGGCGAGCATGAATAGAGTTGGGACTATTCAGTACCTAGAGATCAGACTCAATAAAAGGTGTTTGAGCTATCAGTGAATGTTGGTAGATGGAAAAGGCTAAGAGCCTAAGGGCAGCGCTAGCTTGGAGATTAGTGCTTTGTATGTATTGGGCAATGGAGTCAGCAGTAAGACAACGTTTCAGGAAACCCACTTGGGAAACACCTTGATCTACGAAACCAGAAAGCAATTGGTCCAGAAAAGCCAAGGTACAGGAAACCCAACTCAGTAGATAGCTAGCGCTAGGGCCTAGGAAGACAAATTTGAAACTTTAGGGGGGTACCAGAAGGCTGATGGCTCAGCGTTGAGGATGAGAAGAGATCAGGGAGACCTGATCTACAAGCCCAAATCAGGAAAAAATAGGAAAATCAGATCTAGAAACGTCAAAATTTGATGATGGGGCTAGGAGGGTGAAAACTGTTTTTTTCAGATTTAGGGCAAACCAGGATGAATTAGCACAGCGTTGAGGGTGTTCTGGGATGCTTAGGACCCGATCTATCAGTCTATCATGTCAGATTTCATAAAAACCTACTTTCG
The DNA here is from genome assembly GCA_001517045.1 of Pseudotsuga menziesii. Classification (NCBI taxonomy): domain Eukaryota; kingdom Viridiplantae; phylum Streptophyta; class Pinopsida; order Pinales; family Pinaceae; genus Pseudotsuga; species Pseudotsuga menziesii. The sequence goes on along the minus strand of LPNX010968108.1, from coordinate 233,821 downwards.
GAAGAGGCCAATTTTTAGTGAGGGCGCTAGGGCAGTTTCAATCTATTTTTCAGAACCCTGTCTAATTGTTGAGCCTATTGACAGCGTTGGGGTTGATTTGGACTGCCCAAGACCCGATCTATCCATCTGTGAAGTCAGAAATTAGAAAACTCAAAACCCTAGCAGGTCAATTTTTTCAGTGGGGGGTTATGCAATTTTTTGCTGAAAAATCAAATCTAGGTCAATCTATGAGGAATTTGACCAGCATTCTAGTTGATTTAGTTAGGGGGAGGCCCAATCTATGAAACCGATAAATGGTTTGGCAAAAGATCGAACGGTTCCCTGATTATTTGATTTTTTAGGTTTTTATGGTTTAGGAGTTTTCAGAAAAATAGTTAAATTTCAGCAAGGTACAATGGAATAAGATCAGAAAAGAAGAACTTACCTGTGGATCTTACCTAGATAAGCTTGTAGAAGTCTGTAACAGTGACGATCCTAGCTATCCCGATCAATCCTGGAAGATCCCCGTGATTTCTATGGCATATGCAAGCTCCAAGCCATCAAAGCGCCCCCTACCCTGCATGAGCAAATGTCAACCATATCAGATTTGCACATACAAAATAAAGAAACTGAATGCTACAAAACAGTAAAATGAAGTAATCATAAATCGCAATGAAACTAATGAAAACCCCCTGATCCAAGATGAAGAGAACTGAGCAAGTTGAGGTCCCCCTACAAAAACGCTCCAGCCAAAACGCCCTCCTGTAGACAAAACAATGATAGCCACGAAAAAAAAAATAGATCTCATGAGAATTTCCATGATGCTAGTAAGCTGAAGACAAGTTAATCACCATTTGAGCACATTAGATGCAAAGCAGATCCAGAAAAATTTCCACAGAAAAAGTCTTTTTATTATTTAGATCTAAGAGCCAAAGACCCCTTACAAATGAGAAGCTCTCTCCTTTAAATAGAAATGAGAGAACCTCAATCATAACCAAATCCTAACCACTTTCAAAACAAGTGGCTAAGATTAAAAGATGAAATGTTCTAATCAATGGTTGAGATGAGCTCAACATATAACACATGGATCAATATAATCATAATTTACCAAAGTGGACTAAACCACCCAAAAAAGGTAACCCACTCAACAAGAAATAAATGAAAACATATGGTGGGTCCAAGGAGTGTTTGACTAACTCCCTTTGGGTGCCCCCATGGCACAATAAATAATATAACAATTTAATTCTTTGCCTTTCGTGCCTCCTTGAGGAAATTGTGAGCCTCCAAAAAGAGTTCCAAAAAATAATAAAAAATGCCTAAAAAAATAGGTGTGGGCTCAGTCAGGAGCTGCAACTGCTGGAGAAGGTGTGGAGGACATCACTCTCATCATCATGACTCATCCCATGTCATTTTCTTGCCGATGTAACCCAAATCGATTTCTTCAATAGCCATTTAATCATTTTTTAATTTGCCTCGGGAAACGTGAACCTGCCAAAACAGCCTCCTAGGGTGTCTGCGTTGTCAAACTGAGCTCACCAGGTTCTCTGGGATGGGGGTACTATGTTACAAACAAGTGGTTACACCCCTATGTTCCATACAACGCCCTAGGAGATCCAACTAAAACATCTCCCTGCTCAGATATATCAACCTGTGAAAAAAAACTGGATTAGAAAGGCAGAATGAGCCTGATCACATCTGTAAGTGCCCAGAATTGGAAATAAACTGTCTCATTGGACTCAGAGAGTCCAAATCCATCTAAGGTGTATACTCATACCCCTCATAGGTTTCTATCTGACCATCAACCACATCAAATAAACAATATAACCATCTATAACTGATCAGATACCCATAATAACCCAGAATACATCCATCTGCTGCAAGTGTTAAAAGGTTAAGACATGCTCTACAACTCATTCAAGTAACAATCACAACAAATAGCATTCATTTCACTGGCGGTACATCGACCTATACATATATAAGGCTTTATTTATTACTACTTAGACTTAGACTTTCAAGACTATACTCACTTCATAGTTGTAGCCAATTTGCTAGTGGAGGGTGAAAGGTGAAAATGACAAGGCTAAGGAAAAAGATGACTTCCTACTCAACATCATGACACTTTGGATAAGGAAAGGGAAAACTCACTATAACCAATGTCGGACAAACAACAACACAAGAAATGGCAATGCCTCACAGATGCATGAGTTGTTTAGAGAGTGCTTATTCAACTTAGGCATCATGTCTACATCAAGCTTGATCCAAGTTCATTAGGATCACATTTTATTCCATGGCCTTTTTGGCCTATATAATCCTTTTGGGACTTTACCAGTGCTTAAAAGCACAGCTAATCGCAACTTTCATCCGGGACATATTTATTTTAATAAGGTTAGCAATTTTTGGATATAGCACATTTTAAACCATTGCTTTTTGGACCTTTTCTTAAACTCTTCAAGGAGTATTTTAGCATTTCATTGCTCTTGCCCTTTTTACATATGTTAAGAAACACAATTTTACATTATTTTCCACGGGCGCATATTCAATATTTTCAATATAGGTAGTACATGAGCTTTCAGTTTTAGCCAACAACATCTCAAGTGACTAGGGGGAGTTCTGCACATTGTCAAACATTGGGACAACCGACCAGAATGATTTAAGCATACAATCCAACTCACCAAAGGCAAGTTCTGTCACCAGCTCAGAGCTGAGACACAATATAAACAGGGAGGCTTATCCAACAAAAGTTCTAGTGGGGAAAAAGGTCCTCCATGTCATAAGTCAAGAAGTCAGTTGGGTTGAAAACTAAAATGGAAGGTAATGGATGGGTGAAGACAGTGGATGATGGAGCCAACACTAGCAAGCCAAAACAATGGTGGGAATGACTACCTCTGTTCTCCCTAAAGAGGGTAAAACCAATGAGTATATGTAATGTCCCCGGTTTTGACCCCGTTTTCATGATGTATGTATTGTAATTAATCGAGGTGAGGAGCTCAAGGCAAAAGACCCACCATCGATTTGGTTGTGTATGTTTCGGCAATAGGGATAATTGTCGGTGGTATGTCGTGCTATAAGGCACATTATAATTCGGCATCATGTAAATCTACACATCAATTAAAATAAACCACAACCAGCTACGGCAGTGCAACGTTGAAAGAAAAGGGCATGGTTCCAAAGGATAAAGGGTGGGGGATGTCAAACCTTGGTTGTTGAAGAAAACCCATGTGTTTTACCACCTTGTTGATTTGCCATCTTTTTGTCTCACCCAACCTTGTCAACCTCTTTAATGCTTCAGCTGGTGGTTGAGGAGTTATGGCTGAGTGGTTGAGGGCATTAATTGTTGGAGGATTCGTGGGTAAGGGGCAGGCAACTCCATTCTTCCCCATTCCTCACCATTCCCTTCCACGACTCCATTCTCCTCATGGTCGGTTGCTCTCACGCGATTTTTGTCTGTTAGCTCCTCACGCACAGGCTCTGGGTGATTTTGGTCTCATGCAGGCATTTTCTTCCTCTTCACGAGTTGCTAAACGCTCAGGCCTTGCAATTCGCGTCCTCCCGACTGCTGTGCATTCTCACGCAGAGAATTTCCCTCCCGTTTCTCATTTTCGCGCACAGGAATTTCCTGGGTTTTACCCACGTCGTTTTCCTCTGCGGATTGGTGAATGGAGTGGCTGAATCCTTTCCCCATGGGTCGAATTGTGGGTTCGGCGTTGATTATTACCCACGCCCAGGCTGGGAGTCTGTAAATTTGTTTCCAGCGTGGTTTGTGTGAGTCTTCTCGTGGCTCAATTGCCTTGGACGAACTGTTGATTCCACCCACGATTTGGGGTGCTGCTGGTTTCACCCATGTTTTGTGGGCTGTGGTGCTCAAATTCGTTTTGGGCCATTGTGGATTCCCAATATGTCGGCTGAGTTTCCCTGTTTTGGACTGTGCATAGTTGCCATCGTTTTCATTGTGAAATTGGGCTGTTGTTGTTACCCTGGTTTGGGTGTTGTTGCTGAGTTGTTTTGGCCACGATAGGGCCAAGAACAACTCCGTGTTGCTCTGTTTTAAGCCGTGACAGTTGATTGGTTGCCTGAGTGCAATGGATAGTCTTCGGACTGTGCTGGCTTGGCTTGTTTGTTGAAAGCCTGTGAAACCCAGCTGTGTTGGTTTGTTGTTTATGTCCCCTTGGCTATGTATAAGCCTGCAATGGACCCTTATTCCGGAGGAATCATGCCCAGCTCGGGGGTGGCAGCGTTGCTGAGAGTTTGATGAGCAAGTTGGCCTATGGTTGGGTGGAACGTTGCAGCGACGTAGCTGGTTGCGGGTGAATTCTTCATCAAAAGATAAGTGCTGCTGTTACTTCATCTTTGCAATTTATATATTGTATTATGTGAAATGATGAATTCCGTTGAATGCTGGAATGTTTACGTATGTTTGCTTCCGCTGTATGAATAAGGAATTATGCACCTGTGTATGCTTGTATTTTTATGCATCTCTGTTATGCATCATGTTAAGCTTTTCAATTTCAGCATTGATGACTTCTGTTCATGTTCATGGGGATATTTGCCCTGTGTTTTGATGTTCGTCGCGTCCTCTTCGCTGGTTGAGGGATGGGGACGTGACAGTATAGATCAAGAACTTCCAAGTCTAACTAAGGACATCAATACATAGTACAAGATACAACCAAGTCCATATAATTATGACCGCCAGATCATGATACCACAAGTTAATACATGTCACAAGAATCAGTATAAGAGCAATAATAACCATAACGCAATATAAAATGCTGAGTCATAACCATGCAATAAAATCCGTCTGAGACACCATCTGTCCAATGAGAAAGAATTGATATAAAACTGGGCATCAATGACTGCTCTGAAATGACATAAATGGCTACATCGGTCCTCAAATCTGAGTGTCTTGAGACTTAGTCCGGACATGGGAGAGTACAATAGTCCACTAACATAATAATGATCCATCAAAACTGCTCATCTCAGCATCTCACATGTACAAGATCTGGCTGAAAAATGTATTGTGTCTAAAAAATAGAATATGGTATCCTGGCTACTATATATGTGATAACACACCCCTTAGTTGCTTGCCTCTCTACCATCCATCCTGGATCCATCTCACACATGCAACTACAAGGCGGGTGATAACAGTGGGTTCTCTGAAACATTGGTTTACTGCTGACTCCATTGCCGAATGCACACAAGGCATTGATCTCCTAGCTAGCGCTTCCCCCATTTTGACCTCATTTTTACTCCTTTTACCAACACCTAGTGATAACTCAAGTCATTTATCTTTCACTGAGATTGTCCCCTTGGTACTAGGCAGTCCCAACTCTGTTCTTGCTCACCCTGTCACATTTACGTTTCCCAAGACAGTGGTCATCTCCATCAGTTGCTAGTGCCTTAACCCTAGAGCTAGGGTTTCTATTTGCCTTGCACCTTAAGTACCTTGAAGCCTCATCTGATCTTCTTTTGGTGTCTAGGTCTGATCTCTCCTGTCGAGAGCAGATCTGGGTCTCCCCCATTGTTGTCTTGGACTAGGATAACATAAAGTGAAGGCTGCCTTGATTGGCGTGACAACCATCCATTTGGGAGTCTAGGCAGTCGTGGTTCCACCCCTTAGTTGCTTGCCCCTCTACCATCCATCCTGGATTCACCTCACACAGGCAACTACAAGGTGGGTGATAACACGCATCATAAAGTAGAAGTTTAAAACTTAGAATTTGAACCATAAACTGTAGTTTTATCATTAAGTCATCATATATTGTCAAAACCAAATGGTAGTATGTATTACATAAATTAAGATATTGAGTCACTAATAGTAAGATACTACAAGTGGGAATGGCAATGACAAATACAAAAAAGGATAGAATATAGATACTAGAACCATGGATGGAAGGATGTCATAGCTCGAAAACATCACTGTCTAGACTCATTAGTCCTCCATGTCGACATCATCAAAATCATCACCATTGTTGTTGTTGTCTCGTCCATCCTCTTCCTCCTCTTCAACTATTGTATCCGATCGAGATTTGCATCTCTGCTGTTGTGGAGGATGACCCCTCAAGAGGATCACCATCATCAAAAGTGACCAGCTCTAGCATCGGTTCATTGAGATCCAAATTGGCTAATGCCAACTCAACACTACTATCCAAACCCATATCATCAGGAAACACATCCCACATCTTTTTCTTTCCCTTCAACCACTCCTCCCCTTTCTTGTAAATAAGATGGAGTTTGGAGAGCATATATACCATGTCTGTCCCATGGATTGCTCAAGCTTTCTCTTCTTTAGACTATACAAATTCCCATATGTACTCCAATTCCTCTCACAAAAAGAGGATGAAATAACCTGAAAGAGGATCCCGTAGATTAGGGCATGCCACCCCATGAGTTGCCCACCAAGCATAGGGCTTCTTAACCCCCCTATCACTGAGCACATCATAACTTCCAAATCTCCCTTTGCTAGGGGAAAACTCTATGAAGCCCTCTTCCACCTTATCAAGGGATGCTCTATCCTGAAATATCCTTCTAAATGCTTTCTTCTTCCCTTGTGAAATTTCTCTATCCTTGTGAGGAGAGACTCTATGTGAAGGCCCACCATTGAGTCTGTTACCACCTATGTTGCACTTAGTTGGACTTGCAGTTGAGCCTTCGAAGATTGAATAAGTATCATGCTCATTATCAGAAGTCCAGAGGCCCATGGAGGCCAATTGTAGCCCTTTCTAGAATTTTTGCATGTTCATACTCCTCAGGGAAATTGTATTAAGTTGGTGTAGCATGATGACATTTTGTAACATGCTTGGCCTACTCAGACCTAGTCATCAATACGTTACTCCAAAGTGTGTTTTCCTTGTTAATTATATGTTGTTTTTCAAGGAATTATAATTTTTGAGCTTTTCACTAAAACCTCCAAAGCTAGAGTAATTGTTGTGGTGGTTAGGCATTAGGAAGTTATTAATCATCATTTATGAGTCATATGAACATGCACTAAGCCCCCCTAGGTTATTTTAGTTTTCTGCTAAATATTTTTTTTCCGTAAAACGGACAATTTTTTAATGATTTTATTGTAAAAATTAAAAAAGTCATAAAAGTGTGGTTAGGAGGTGGATTTTCCATGGGGGTGTTCGTTTTCTAACTTAGAGCACCCACTTAACCCCTCAACTCACTTTTGAGAGAAAATTAGTGATTATTTATCACTAAAATTGATTTTCTCTCAAAAAAGGCAAAAAAGACGTAATAAATTTGGGAAAAATCAGCATCTCACAATCAAAGGGAACAGGTTTGGGACATGTTTGAGTCATTCGGAGTGGTGGAAGATAAATCTTGAGTTGAAGTCGATAAAAAAGAAACCAAAAGGATTGATTAAAGATTAGATTGAGATCTCAAGCAAGAGGGGCGCATTCTCTATGAGGGGTGCATTTCCAAAAACACATGTGGCATTTGATGAGTGGGTTGTTGGTAACATCACCCAGTTTGACTCCAATTTTCCGTATATCATCTCCAATTCACCCCCAAGCCTCTCACACTTGGAAAGAGGAACCCCCTTCATCAGTTAAGTCTATGACACTTTGTCAATTCGCCCTCCATGGGATTTGGCTCTCTTTTTCCTATTTAAGCGGGCATAGCCTCTTCATTCTACATGGTTAGAGGACCGGAAGGATGTTGAAACTCTGCTTTTGCATTTTGTAACATGTTTGGAATAATCTATGGTGTGGGGTATCTGTGAGTGTGGATGACCATTGTTGTATTCATGAGGTAATCTATATTAGTTTCATGTTGTTTCTTTTATCATTAAGTCTGTCCTTTTGAAAGATTATTACTAATCAGTAGGAGAGAGTAAAATAAGTTTTTTTACTTAATTTACTCTTTTATTCTTTTACACATAGTGATTTAGATTTTGCATGTTCTATTTGTTTAGATTCATGCTATTCTAATCCTTGGTGTAGGCAATACCAGATTTGATGTGTTGGTTGCAGTGTTGTTTAAGTTGTGCAGGTAATTTTGCTTGAAGGAGTGGTTAATCTAGGTTCACTCTTCCATCTCTTCAAGCTCTTTTGGAAGAACATAGTCCCTCTGCTCTCCACCAACAAACTCCATTGCCCAAGCATTCCTAAGCTTTTAGCTCCTTTCTTTTCTCATTCCCTTACCTTTTAATTCAAATTATTTTGGTTACGATATGGCATGCTTTGCTAATTAGTGTCTTTTCTAGAAGATCTAAAGCTAGTTTACTAAGTATGCTTTATTTTAGCTAGATCTAGTTATTCAAGCTCCATTTTTAATAAATATAGTTTTCATTTAAGTACTTAGTTCTTTCATAAGATTATGCCTTTCAAGTACTTAAATATTTTTATGCTTTTAATGCTTTATTTGGCACATTTGGTGCATAATAGGTGGTTGTTTTCCTCTTTTGATGAACAGGTAAGGGAATGTGTTGCCATAGTTTCAGAGATTCAGTTCCATCCAGGGCCTCACGGTGCAATATAGCTTGATCTTGTCTCATTTGTGAAACTTGTAAGCCTTTGGATCCAAATCTATAAGAATGAAAGGCACCCACCTCTTAAAATTGTAAAAATATTAATAAAAGCAAGTGGGCTACCTAATGCCCACATCTTATCTCCCCTGCGGGGATGATCAAGGAGGATTTCTGAGATCGATCAAAACAAGTCTTCAAATTGCGAACAAAAGCTTGCAGCTGTGTAGAGCTCGGTGAGAGCTTTTCGGAAACGCTCGTTTGGTGCAAAACGAACTCCATACATTAAAGTTATTCAGTTATGAACTTTTGGCAAAACAAGTAAAGTTGGGCAAAAAAAGGTGCCACATGGCACCACTTTAAGGGTGACACGTGGCATGTACGGAGATGACGTGGCATCCCAGTTGGAATTCCAGGGGGCAGTATAGTGTTGAGTTGTCAGCACATGTTGGCAGATGAGGTGGACCTATTGCAGGATGACACGTGTTAGGTTTTGCACAGTTGGAAGCCAAGTGGACCACCGGAGGCTGGCATGTGGTAGTCCAGTTGGCCACCTTATGATTCTGTTTACCAAAATATTTGGGGTCGAGGAGGATCAAACCCTTGATCTCTTCTCCGCCTAATCCTCCACCAAATCCGCCGAGCCATCTTCTCCGTCGATTGTTTCTTAACCTAATAGAATGCCACTACTATTTGAAGTTGTTTGGAATTCTTTTTTGAAAAAAAGGTGGGCTGAGGGCTTTAGCCCTCGATCCCCATGTGTATATTATATTACAACCAACGAATCCAATTCTATGTCAACATACTTGTTGACCACCTAACTAGCTAGGTGGGAAACCATGTACTATGTACCTTGGAGATGAGAAAGAATTATCTAATAAAGTGTTTTTCAAGCGAGGCAACTCTTCTCTCATATTTTCTCCATGAAATTTCTGCACCCGTGCGGGGGATATCGTAATGATATGTCAGCATGAAGGTCTAGTTTTTGTATAACTTAGTTGCCTAGGAATTTATCATTAGGGAAGTCCTTTCATCGAATGTTTTCTCCCTTGGATAATTAAAATTCCTTTCTAGTGATTTTAATTATTTGAGTTTTTCACTCAAAAATACCTCCAAAGTGGTGAAAGGTGTTCTAATGATTGATTCCATGGGGTGACTAAGGCCTAGGAATGTTCTATGTAACCGTGCTAGACACTATCCAGAGTTTTGTGGAATTTCATTAGGTTTTACCTAGGATTTTTTAATTTTTGGCGAATAGGAAAATGTCCCTCAACATAAATTTGTTGTAATAAAAAGAGGGTTAAATAGCATTTAGTGCTCATGATTGGGGTATGGGTACTCAAAATCAATGGCATGAGTACTCCTACACCCTTGGGCAATGTTTGAATTCATTCAGATAGGCGTTGCTAAGGTTTTGGTCATGTTTGCCAAAGTCGGTCAAATAAATTAGGAAAATTGAGAATTAATTAACAAGCCAAATTTTAGAAAAGTGCCTAAAGTCACTTAGAAGGAGAAAATTAAGTTTCTAAGTGTTATGTTATGTTCCTAAGGTGACTTTAGAGGAAAAAAAGCCCCTCCCATGCAAGTGTTTTACAAGAATGAAGATGTCGCCAAAGGAGAGGTGCCCTCTCAACCATGGAAATTCAAAAGATCATGAAAATGAGGAAAAGAGGGGCCTCTCTCTTGTTTTCCCTATTTAAGGAGGTCATTCCTCCTCATTTTGGTTACATTCTTTCATGCTCTTGCTCTCATTCTTTTTCTCTTGGTCTCTTTCCCTTGCTCTTGCTTGGGCCATTGTAATTTTCAGCCATTTGGCTTTGTTATTCAAAATCTTTGGAGAAATCTTGTGACCATTGTTCCCATTGATAATTTGCTTCCATGCTTGAGGAGCTACACAAGTTAGGGAGGCCAAGGAAGCATACTCATTTGCTTTGGTAAGATTTATGGTATTTTCATTCCATAAATTTTGTGAGTTTCATTCTTGTAGAAAAAGAAGTTCATATATCTTCTATTTTGAAGTTTATGATTTCTTTGCTCATTATTTGACTTTCACCTTCTTGTAATTGTGTAGTGAAAATATTATAAGTTGCAGGTTATTTGATTGAAGATTGGGATTCCAGGATTGGATGCCCCATTGATTCACTTATTGAAGAGCAAATGACAAAGTTTCTATTTCTTTACATACAAATTTCTGCATTTTAGTTTTCGTTTGTCGAATGTTGCAAATATGATTTTAACCTTCATATACTCAAGTTCTATCAAAATTATTCCTTTGGCACCTTTATGTAAATTTTGCATATATATTGCACTGACATACTAACTTCCCCAAAATGATTGTTGGCACATTTTATGTTTGTTGGCTTTTACTATTTAGCATGTTGGTGACAAAACAAGGCAAAACTTTGTCAAATTTCAGCCAAGAAAGGTGCAAAGGCTACCCCAAAGGAAGAGCTTCAAGGCCATTACAAGAAAGGGGTGAAAACACGGTCTTTCCCACTTCTTTTCTCTTTTTCTTTATGCTGAAATTTCAACCATTGTAGCAAGTCCAAGAGAGTCTCCTGGACTTGATTTCTTATTTTGCATTTTAAGTCAAATTTTTAAGTCAAATTGAAGTTTCCATTGTTTGTCATCCTTGCATGCAAAAGAATTTGGGTTTGCCCACCTTTGCACAGGCAATTGTTTATTGGCTTAGGTTTTGGTTTAGTTAGAAGTTCATTTTATGTTTTATTTTATTTTTTGCCCACACCTTGCAAGTGATTTGGATATTCCATCTTTGCAAAATCGTGCCAGCTAAACATTCAATTTTTGTTATTTTCAATTTCCCACACCTTGCAAGTGAGTTGGCTACTCCATCTTTGCAATATTGTGCCGACTTGCATTGTTAATAATTGTTAATTCTTCATTTCATTTAAAATAAACCTTGTCCCAATCTTCGCCCTGTATTCACTCCCCTTGCTGGTTGGTCCGACCCTGGGTAACAAGAAAGGGAGAAGATTCGAGTTGGCTAGAATAATAGGCATTTCAATCTATTATTACAAGATTGAGAAAAGATGATTAGTGTGTGGAGCTAGAGGGGTAGGGGTCATTGGGGGGCCTCATGGCATTTTGTGTCCTCTTGTTGAGCACTCGACTAGTTCTTGGGATTGATTTGTGGAGCTAGGAGAGAAGATTGTGCTCTCTTGTTGAGTACCCAACAGTTTCTCTCAATTGAGGGATAAGGGTTGGAGGTAGACACCATAGTTAGTTTACATTTTCTTGTGCAACATTTTAATCCCCCCTAAGCACAAGTGAGACCTAAAATTAATTAAAACATACAGGACTATTTCTTAAAACATTGCATTCTTTACTTCAATAGCACTCCATTGCACATTCTTTATTCAAAGCATTTTTATTCCAAGTTCTTTGTTCGATTCAGCATAGTTGCAAGCAAGTTTCACTTACCATTAGTTTTATTTGCTCAGTGTATTTTTAGTAATTTAATTTGATTATCAGTTATTGTAGATTGTGAATAGTTCAAATCGATTTATGTATCTAGTAGTTTTGTAAAGTTTAATTTAGTTTATTTGTGACTCTATAGCCCTAGCAAAATAGGCACTAGTTTAGCAAGGAATTGATCATTATTCATTCTTACAGGTTTATTTAGTTGAAATTTCAAAGCATAGTTTGTCTATCATTTGAAATTATTGTATTTTTGCATGATTGATTGCCATAAAGCTTAAATTGATGTAATCATCTTTTAACTCCTAAAACACAACCTTTTAAACATAGTAATAGGGACTACTCCCGTTGACCTTTTTGGGAGTTGGGTCTAAACGGAGGAGTTAGGAATCGAGGTGACATTGGGTTCTAAACTCATAGTTTCCCTCAGGAACACACCTAGTGGTTGGAAGACTTTCCCACGGTCAAGTGTGTTTTAGGTGGCAACAAGACTCATAGAATTGGCGAGGAACTAAACCACGGGCCAACACCAAAACCATGCCACAACATGCCATTTAACACAAAAATCGTGATATGGGGAGAGGTCTGCGGGTTTGAACCCGTGACCTCCTCCCTCAATGCCAATTGCTCTAACCATTGCACCAAAGGCTCTGTTTGTTAAGGGCTTTGGAATATACTATTTTTAAATTAGATTTTGGGTGATTTTAACCCCCAATATGGGCGCACTTCCTTTTGGGTCAAATTTAAAACAAATTCAAGCTATTATATGTTTTTTTTAACCATATATATTATATATTTGGATTTGTTTATTGTTTTTAAACAAACAATGTAAATTTATGGAGATTTTATCCATTTTTTTATGGATCTTATCCCATTAAGTTTGGGATCAAATATTTGTAAATCCCATTCAATTTGGGGATAAGTTATGAAACTTTGGGCTATAAAAACAATGTAATTTGGCCATGGAAGAGCTTTGGAAAATGCATGAAAGGATTGAAGGGTTTTGGAGGGTGAATGGTATAATGTCATTATGGCTTTGTAAAGGCTTTTTGTAAGCTTTGCTCATTTTGTAAGAGGATTTTTAGTCACTCTTGGGATATTTTGGAGAGTGAGAGGACTTCATTTTTGAATCCCAAGTCTCTTTGTAGTTGATTTGAAGAAGGCATTTTGTACATGTTCGAGCATTTTGAAGACTAATAAGATTAGTCCTCATTGGAGTTGGACCCGGAGACATAGTCCATCAAAAGACAAACTCAGTTATCATACGGTGTCCACATTCTTATGATTTGCATTCTTTGTTCATTTATATTCTTTCAGTTATTTGTGAGCCTTTGATAAGCTTGTTATTTCAAGTCTTTTTATAAGTTAATTGGTTTAAGAATTCACATGCAAATTCAAGTGTTAGTAGATCCTGTCATTTTCGGATCAAGGAATCCGTGTCGTCTCTTCTGTGGTTTGCATTTCATTAATTTTTGTTTTAGTTTTGCTTTAGCTATTAATAGTAGATTAGATCACATTTTCACACACGATTTGTACTTAATTAGTTTTAATTTGATCTTTTCTTGTTGCAAGAATAATTTACCCACTACGCTTTCTCGAAGTATGGTGCTACTGAAAAGGCTTGCCTGAGTAGCAGGTATTCAACCAGAAAAGAGATTCGTAGTCCAGATTAATTAAATAACTTTTTTATATCTTTTACACAAGTGGTTAATTCTTATAAAAACAAATCTTGGGTTGACATCCCCGTATGATGTTGTGAACATTGTAGGCCTTTGGCTGGATCGGTGGGACAATCAGAAAGGGATTAGAGTGACTAGTATAAGAGGACAATCCATTGAAATTTATCTACAAGAACTTGGGAGGTCGCATTGAACTTACTACAGAGTCAGGGGGCTACTCCAAGCAGATTATTCCTCGCCCCATTGGACACTTGGTATAGTTGCTGTTGCGCTTAGTTTAAAAGATAAGCTCTCTGTGGGCCAAACCAAGAATGAACCCACTCATAACCATCACCTAATAATAATACCATTTACCAAGAGCACAACATAACCATTTACTTTAATAGCATCGTATTTACTTTCGGCACTAATCTCATTTGTTTATCTTACTATGCTTTGAAGTATTTACTTTTATGCAATGATGATGATATGTTGTTAAATACATCTTCATGTGTCTCTTGTGATTAATCAAATAAACTTCTAGAATAGTTGTTCTTTATATTTAGATGAACAACCTTAGTTTTTTTTCTTAGGGACCACCCTCCTTAGCTTTGCTAGGAGTTAGCCTAGACGAAGGAGTCAAGATCAAGTGACAGTACTTGACTCGTGACTTGTGTCCAAGGACGCACCCAGTGGCTTGAAGATTTCTGCCATCTGAGTTGAGGTGCATATTAGGCGGCAACAGAGCCAATCATTAATGTAGTACTTGGGATGCAATGTAAAGTGTGCAATTCTTATCCCACACGCTGATAAGAATATCTCGTATGGTGATGAATAAGCTCTTTGTTTATGTCCCATACTCAAGGCACTCATTCTATAACATAACAGTTTTCACTGCCTCAATCATGGAATCCCACCCCTCATAAACATGTCCTAAGATGGGTTGTTCCATGTCTACAAATTGCAACAAAGAAATGATACGGTCCATGATCTTAATGGTAAGACCCACCCTCTCCCACCAACCATCATCTAAGACTATATCCTTGACCTTGTCTAAAGAAGTTTGATCTACTTTCTCCAAAAATATCAAAACCATGAAATAACCATGAAACCAATAACGATCTTGACCTCTCTCAACCTATTAAGCATGATGAATGAGGAGGCAAACCAAGTATGTGCAATCTTCAACAATGATAGATGTTTTCACACGATTTAGTAGCCTCACGATTGCAAGGATTAATCAGCTGCTAGATTGGTGGAACCTCATGACACTACCCCAAAGTATCACATGGATAGGGTCCCCTCTCTTTAGGTCTCCTAAATCCATAGTTTTAAAAACCGGTCAGACTAGAACCAGAACTGGTCGTTTTGACTAGCCAGACAAAGTCGAAACCCAACACGGCTCAAAACTCGGCCTAGGCATTGGTTTGGTACCAAACTGACTGGACCGAAGCTTGAATCAATTGGTTTCGTACTGAACCGGACTAAATTGGCAAAGCTCGTCTAAAACTAGTTGGGTTGACCATCACTCTACCTCCACAGGCCAGAAGTTTTAGAGGTGTTTTGTGTCAGAGTTGGAGCATTTGTGTCGGTTGTGCCTCAACCTAACAACCTGTAGTTGTTAGCAATAGCATTTGTGAGTGTGGTTGTAGCCTACTAGCTTGTGAGTGTGGGTCCTAGCTTGTGAACACTGAACAATGAGTGTGGCTGTCCATCTGTAGCTTGCAGTAACCAGTGTGTCGTTGTTGAGTGAGCAGATGGTAGCGAAGGGCAGCTTGGATTCTTTTTCCCCCTTTTCTCTGTTTTCCAAAAAACAAGAGGAACACTTTTATAATTATTTAGATGGCCTCAGAACAACATTGTAGGCTCCATATGTTATTTGTTGTTTGTAGCGAGTCTTGAGAGTTGTGAGTGTGGCAGCAGGCTGTAACTATGACCCTGTTAATTTTTTTTTAAGTATATATGCATGGAATGTTAAATATATATATTTTTCATTAAAATTATAATTTTCTTTTATATTTTTTGAATAATCTGATTCATTGAAATCAATTAGCTCTCGGGTTCATTACTGGTTTTGGTTCTGGTCCGAGTTAACTCTCAACTGGTTCAACTCCCAGTTTTGATTTTTAAAATATTGCCTAAATCCACCAAAGACAAAATCAGACTAACCACGGAAGGTGTCTGTAATATCCCAAATCCCAATATTTTCTAATTTTATGCAAATATACTGAAACAGCCGAGCATGCAAACTGCCATGCAAAATTCCCTATTTTATAGCAAAAATTAGGGTTAGGGTTTGTAGGATAGAATGAACACTTACCACTAATAAGCTGGTTGGAATGCTCCTGAGAGAGTATGCATGCATCAAGAGCTGAATCTGAGATGACCTGATATCTTCTGCTTACAGTGATACCCCAGCAGCACAAACCCCAAATCAGCTAAGGGTGACGTTTTCAGTCAAGGAGGTGTCCGATGAAGCTGATGATTTGCAGGACTGATAGCCTTCCCATGCCGGAGAGAATGCTTGGCACATGCGGAAATTCTGAAGTCTCTAGGCAGGGTAGCGAATTGTTCTAGAGGTGTAGCTGTTGACGCCCCCCTGATCCCAAAACAGATGATAACTGCTCAGGATGAGCACGGTCGGATCTAATAATCACCGAGTACTGGAGTATGATACCGACTATGAGAATGGTGCCTGGATTTCGAAGGTAAACTGAGGTCTGAAGACCCAACGAATGATTTGGGATTTCCGGCTGGAAACCCCTTACGGCTAGCCGCACACGTGCCCCTGCAACAATCTTTGCTATATACTGGATAACTATTTATAAATTGAAGAGCGAATGGTGAACCTGTATGGCTTACCCTAGATGAGACTAGGGCAGATATCTCACTGCCGAACCCCCGCTAGTTGAAGACGTTGTCTCCAACCCCAACTGTTGTGCCACACGCTGTGGCGCTACTCAAGAGCTCCAAAATCACTAATCATCAAAAGTGAGTCTCCTTTCACTTTATCTTCCTTTCATAACTTTCAACTGCGAAAACCCTAATCTTTGAACTAATTAGGTCACTTTATTTTCTAATTTACAGTTGACTTGCATGCATGCGCATGGAGACTTAAATGAGTGCATGCATCATTAAATAATGCTTAGATGGCATGCATGATGGTGGCCTTTGGCCTCGGTGGCTCTTCTTGACCTAATGGTGATAACATGATGATGCCCTAGATTTTCTATAGATGGCATCAGTCTTTATATGATTCCCTAATTGTCAGTAACCGCTCAAACCCACAAGAATCACATAGTTTAGCGGTTTTGGTCCTCAATGCCTAATCAGATGAGGACATTACAGTCCTCCCCGCTTGAGATTGCTTGTCCTCAAGCAACTGCAAACTGGGATGCTGCAATACTTGTTCACCTTCCCATGTGGCATCCTTTGGTGGTAGTTTCTTCCATTGAACCAAGTATTCCCTAATTACCCTGTTCCTGAGTTTCCTTTCTCTAGTCTGTATGATCCATTCAGGAATCAGTATCAGTAGTCCTTCATCATCTAAAGGAGGTAATTCTGTTGATGGAGCAATGTGTTGCCTAAGGGTCTTTTTCAAGTTGGACACATGGAACACATTGTGAATTTTACTTTCCTGTGGTAGTTCTAGTTCATATGCCACCTCTCCCACCTTCCTGATTATTCTGTAGGGTCCATAGAAGCGAGGTTTCAACTTTTTTGCTCCTTTCTTCTTAAGCGAAAACTGTCTGTAAGGTTGGAGCCTTAAGTATACCAAATCCCCTACCTCAAAGATCCGCTCAATCCTGTGTTTGTCTGCATATAACTTCTGCTGATTCTGGGCTGTCTGTAAGTTTTCCTTCAAGATTTTAAGAATATCTTGACTGTCCTGTATCCAATCCTTTGCCTTAGGAGCCCTACTGTTTCCAAATGACAAATCTGCATAGTCCAAGGCCTCGTAGCCATATAATGCCTTAAAAGGAGTCATCCTGATAGACATGTGATAGGTAGTATTGTAGCAATACTCCTTTAAGTGTAGCCATTTGATCCAGGTTCGCTGCTGCCCTGTTACATAATTCCTCAGATATCCTTCAATCCACTTGTTGACTATTTTAGTTTGTCCATCGCTATGGGGATGATAACTCGTGCTAGTAGCTAGTTCGGTCCCCACTAACCTGAATAGTTCTTGCCAGAAGGCACCTGTGAATCTGCTATCCCGATCATTGACAATGGTCTTAGGTAACCCATGTAACTTGAAGACCTCCCTGAAGAATAACTCAGCTACTTGAGCTGTAGAGTAATTTGATGATATAGAAAAGAAATGTGCAAACTTGGTTAGTCTGTCAACTACTACATATAAACAATCTCGCCCTTGGACCTTGGGCAATCCTGTAGTGAAGTCCATAGATACACTTTCCCACTTCTATTCTGGAATTGGTAGTGGCTGACGCAACCCTGCTGGATGGATGTTCTCAATCTTGTTCTGTTGACAGATGCTACATTCCCGTACGTGCTCCATAACTTCCCCCTTGAGGCCCTTCCATGAGAACCTCTCTCGGATCTGTCTGTAGGTCTTCAAGAAACCCTGATATCCTGATAATGGCGAGTCATGTGCTGCCTGAATGATCTTTTTCTTCAACGTGGATTCTGGGACGAGGTATATCCTGTTCTTGTAATAGATGATGTCATCAACAATCCTGTACCTGTCATCCTGAATTTGTCCATCCAATAATTTGCAAGCGAATTTATTTTTGGAGTATTCTACTAAGAGAAGTGCCCTCCAATCTATGGATATACTCTTGAGAGATAGTGAGGCGAGATGCCTGGATAATGCATCAGCTACTACATTATTCTTACCTTTTACATACTCGATCTCGAAATCGTAGGATTGTACTTTGCTGACCCATTTCTGTTGGCGCTCATTCAGTTCCTTCTGCTCCAGGAAATACTTGAGGCTGTTATGATCTTTTTTTGTTTTTGAACTTACTGCCCACCAGGTACTGTCTGAATTTCGTGAGAGCATGTAAGATGGCTAGCATCTCTTTGTCATATATGGAGTAGTGGTGCTCGTAGTTCTTCAATTTACGGCTCTCAAATGCAATAGGGTGATGATTTTGCATCAATACTGGTCCTAACCCTTCCCCTGAGGCATCACATTCTACTACAAAGGGTTGTGAGAAGTCTGGTAATGCTAAAACTCGACAGGAACTCATAATAACTTTCATCTCCTTGAAAGTTTTATGTGCTAAGTCTGTCTAGGTGAATGCTCCCTTCTTTGTGAGATCTGTGAGGGGTGCTGCAAATTGGGAGAATCCCTTAACGTATCATCGGTAATAGGTGCGCAGTCCTAAGAAACCTCTCAATTCTGTGACTGTTTTTGGCGCGGGCCAATCTCTGATAGCTCGGATTTTCTCCATGTCAACCTGTACTCCTTCCTCATTGATTATGTGCCCTAAGTACAACATTTCCTTCATGCCAAATTCACACTTTGACAGCTTCGCGTAAAGCGAGTGTTCTTCTAGAATGCTCAGTACTTCACCCAGGTGTTTCATATGCTCTTCCCATGTTTTGCTGTAAATCAAGATTTAATGAAAGAATACTAGCAAAAACTTACGTACCTGAACTTTGAAGGTATGGTTCATGCATGATTGGAAAGTGGCTGGAGCATTGGTAAGTCCAAAGGGCATGACCAAAAACTCATAGTGACCATAATGACAGCAAAAAGCTGTTTGGAGATGTCTTGGTCTCTTACTTTGATTTGATTGTACCCCGAGCGAAGATGAATCTTGGAGAAGTATTTGGCTCCCCGAAGTTCATCCATGAGTTCATCAATTCTAGGGATGGGATACATGTTCTTAATGGTCATTTTGTTGAGTGCTCGATAGTCAATGCACATTCGCAGTGTACCATCCTTCTTCTTGACCAATACTACTGAGGATGCGAAGGGGCTAGAACTGGGCTGAATATATCCAAGCTCCAATAATTCTTTAATTGTTTTCTCGATCTCATCCTTGTATCTTTTGGGATGCCGGTAAGGAGTGGTGATGACTGCTTGTGTCCCCTCCTCTATCTCAATAATGTGTTCAAAGCCTCGGTCTGGTGTTCTACCTGATGGAAGGTCCCGAAAAACCTTTTCATGCTTCTGTAGCAAGGCCTGAATGTCACTTGGGTGTCGTGTGTTGGTTTCTGGGGGTTTCCTAAAGGTAACCAAACATTCTGCAGCCCATTCTATATCATCCTGTCGGAGGACTGCCTCCATTCTCTATGACGAGACCGGGTTTGGGGGATAAGTGTTCATGCCACTCAAAACTACCCGTTTGCCGTCTGGTCCCTGGAATTCCATTTCCATTTCCCTGTAGTCTGTAGTGTATTTCCCTATGGAATAAAGCCATTGAACACCCAATACTACATGAGTATCTGATACATCTACTACATAGAAGGAATCTGTCATCTGATAGTTACCTAAGGTGACATTCAATTTTGGGATCTAGTAATTGCATTCCATGCTGGAGTTCCCGGCTACTGCTACAGTGAATCCTTCAAACTTCTCAGTCTGAATACCTCTCTTGGCTACCCAAGCGGAGTCAATGAAATTGTGGGTTGCTCCCCCATCAATTAATACTCCTACTTTATGACCCTATACTACTCCTCTGACCCTGAGAGTATGGAATCTTGGTACTCCAGATAATGTAGCAATGACTCCCTCTAATGTATCACCCTGGTGTGATTCTCCTTGTGCTGCCTGTAGTTCTTCTGTGGCTTCCTGCTCATAGTCATCCTCATCACTGTTCGGATAAACCTCGATGTAGTGAGCCTTCGCCTTCCCTGCACACTTGTGTCCTGGTACCCATGGTTCCTGGCAAGTGAAACATAATTTCTTCCTCCTCAAGTCTTTCCTAGTGTCCTCATCTAACCATGTCTTCTTGGGAACATCCTGCTAGAAAGGTTTCTTGTCCTTGCCCCTAACAGGAAAGTTGGTTTTGAGCGGGATCCTGTTCTTGGGGACTAAATCCTGTAGATCTCTGGCTTTGCTAATGTCATCCTGCAGAGTGAGGGGTTTGTAGGCTTTCACCCATCCTCGTAGTGGCTCTATTAGGGCCTCAGTGAATAACATAGTCAACCTGCTCTCTAACACATCTGTCACCATGACCGCTATCCTCTGGAATTCTGAGATGAAGGCTTCTGCACTACCTGTCTATTTGAGTTGAGCCAACTCCCTGAAATGTATCTCTGGATCGTTCCTGTCAAACCGCTCCATGAGCTTCTGAGTGAACTCACCGTAGGAGTGTATGGTGTTGTGACCCAATGTCACCAATCCGTGGTACCACCACTCGTGAGCCTCTTCGTCCAGGTGGAGTGTAGCCAATTTAATGGCATCTGTCTCTGTCATGGGATTGAGTTGGAAATAGGTATCCAACTTTTGAACCCATTTCCTCGCTGAACCTCCACGAGTCTCATCAAAGTTTGGGATGGTCAACCTGCCCAAGGTCTTCTGCAACTCATAGTTGTGATTGAATCCCTTGTTGAAATTCCTGGGCCTGTTCCTACTCTTCATGTTGCAGAAATCCGAAAAAGACATGGCAGCATGAAACTCATCCCCTGAGTCTCTATATTCCTACAAATAGGCCCCAAAAGGTTCGCTAGGTTTTGCCTGCATGACTGAACCACCTATTGTATCTGCCATGAAGTGAGGCATGGTAGGCCTATGGGAAGGTCTGCTATATATGTGCGGTGTATTCTATATATTAGTGTACGCAACCTTTCCACTGCTGCTTGTAGATCCTTGATCTACCGGTTAGAGAGGTGTACTGTTGATACCTATTTCTGGTTTCGCAATAATCTGTTGAATGCATTGAGTACATCTTTTTGCCCTTTGGCTAAGTCTTGCAATGTAGATACTAAGTTGCAAAACTCCATCCTGTCCTCCTCTTCTCCCGTTCCTTTTCCCTTATCAGAGTGTATACCTGTTTGTTCCATGTTTGAGTTAATATCCTCTAGTTGGATATCCTCAAATTCCCCTGTGTATCTACTCTTTCTTCTCCTATAGGTTACAAAAGGGTCTACTTTTGTATTCATCTATGTCTCATTTCTTAAGCCCACAGCTGGCCAAGAAGATAGCTATAATACCACTGTAATATCCCAAATCCTGATATTTTCTAATTCTATGCAAATATACTGAAACAGCCAGGCATGCAAACTGCCATGCAAAATTCCCTGTTTTATAGCAAAAATTAGGGTTAGGGTTTATAGGATAGAATGAACACTTACCACTGATAAGCTGGCTGGAATGCTCCTGAGAGAGTATGCATGCATCAAGAGATGAATCTGAGATGACCTAGTATCTTCTGCTTACGGTGATACCCCAGCAGCACGAACCCTAAATCAGCTAAGGCTGACGTTTTTAGTGAAGGAGGTGTCCGATGAAGCTAATGATTTGCAAGCCTGATAGCCTTCCCGTGCCGGAGAGAATGCCTGGCACATGCGGAAATTCTAAAGTCTCTAGGCAAGCTAGCGAATTGTTCTAGAGGTGCAGCTGTTGATGCCCCCTTGATCCCAAAACAGATGATAACTGCTCCGGATGAGCACGGTCGGATCTGATAATCACTGGGTACTGGAGTATGATACCGACGATGAGAATGGTGCCTGGATTTCGAAGGTAAACTGAGATATGAAGACCCAACGAATGATTTGGGCTTTCCGGCTGGAAACCCCTTGCGGCTAGCCGCACACGTGCCCCTGCAGCAATCTTTGCTATATACTGGATAACTATGAATAAATTGAAGAGCGAATGGTGAACCTGTATGGCTTACCCTGAATGAGACTAGGGAAGATATCTCACTGCCGAAACCCCGCTAGTTGAAGACGCCTTCTCCAACCCCAACTGCTGTGCTGCACGCTGTGGCGCTACTCAAGAGCTCCAAAATCAATAATCATCAAGAGTGAATCTCCTTTCACTTTATCTTCCTTTTATAACTTTCAACTGCGAAAACCCTAATCTTTGACCTAATTAGGTCACTTTATTTTCTAATTTACAGTTGATTTGCATGCATGCGCATGGAGACTTAAATGAGTGCATGCATCATTAAATAATGCTTAGATGGCATACATGATGGTGGCCTTTGGCCCCGGTGGCTCTTCTTGACCTAATGGTGATAACATGATGATGCCCTAAATTTTCTATAGATGGCATCAGTCTTTATATGATTCCCTAACTGTCAGTAACCGCTCGAACCCACAAGAATCACATATGTTAGCGGTTTTGGTCCTCAATGCCTAATCAGATGAGGACATTACGGTGTCTCCGATCAAGTGTTCTGTGTACCAGCCGAAGCTAATGTTTCCCAAAAGCAACAAGACTGATTTGCTCAAGCACAGGGTGCCTTACAAATTACTAAAGGGGATAAATGGCTAAGGGATTATGGATGATGAAGATAAATAGTACCCCTAGTTGTTAGATTGTGACCTTTGATTTATCTTAGGTGTAGGGAATGATGTCTTGGTCACTTAAGATTAAGATACAGACTGAGATTTATGATTGACCAACTTGTTTATGTTGAGATTTTTCAATGTTTAGATGTTTGGGGGACTAAGTTTCCTTGAGGCTTGGTGATGACCTCTCCGATAGATTCTCCAAGCACATGATTCAAGGCGCTCTTGACAAATCAATTTCTCCAACCTGCAAAACATACACACAGCAAATGAGTATCAATCAGATTCCTGAAGTAAAACCCGAGCTAACATGTTCATTAACAAGTGAAAAATAGTGACAGGAGTAAACGAAAATCCAAAGCTATGTTGCAGGAAATGCCTGGAATGGTGGCGTACTAATCCTTGAAACGCTTGGAAATGTTGAAATGGGTACTAAATGCCTTGGAAACGTCCTTGGATGTACCGTACAACGTTGTCAATATGGAAACGCCATACGGTATGACCAAGGACGTTTCCAAGGCATTTCTGAAATTTTCAATGACGTTTTAGACATGTTTTGGAAGTTTCTGAGGCCAGCCAAGTTCCCAAGAGGGATGTGGGACTCATAGAAAATATAGCCTTGCTCATCCCAATGAGCCTTTAAGACCAAACAAAAATAGGGGATTGGGCTTTGAGGAGTTTATCACTATGATGTACCCTCCTGGTTTACTGTTATGACATAGCTTTGCTGCTGTACTATAATTGGAATTTTAAATACCCTTCTGGTAGAAAGATTTGATCAAACACTTCATCAACCTACTAGCTTTTCCCCCACTTAACTCAAATCTGATTTCTAGGACTGTCCAACAATATCTGTAAGAGTTTGTTTGAAGTCTCGAGGTGTTCTTATCATGTGTGGTTTGTTGCCCAACCATAAGATTCATAATTTCAACATAGAAGAGACTGCATAAACACAAATGAAACGATATCCTAGAAACAAGCAGCAATATGAGATGATTGATATATTATTTAAATCAGAGTTTTATATGCCTGGAACTGCTTATTGAGATAGCTGTGAGTTTCCCCAAACACCTAGTTGACAAGTTTCTGTAGCTTACTGAGGGTTCACTTTGAATTATGGGGTTTTTCTTGGTTGTGGACTTTCTTCAAATACGCTGTAAGATTGCTGTTGTATCCTCCACCCAACTTCCACGGCAGATATGAGTCCTTACTGTTGTTTAATCTTGGTGTATGTGTACAAGATGGTTTCAGGTATCCATGTTTTCCAAATATATATTGTTATAATGTTGGATATTAAATAGAGCCCATACAACAATTTTCACAAACATATGGAAAACACTCTATATTCTAATTGCAAACAGCAATGAATAAAGAGAGGAAAGTCTGATATCTAATAATTCTATGACCTGATTACAAGCAGCCACATGTTAACAATGGTGCATAGAAGAGTGACCTTCGATTTGACTGCTTGGAAACACCTACAGATGTTGGAGATGAAGAGGGTACCCAACAAAGCAAAGGAACTCTCCCACAGCGTATACAATCAACATGCAATTCATCCAAACAGTCTAACAATATTAGATCCCTTTTTTCCTCTACTGCAGCGACCTCTGAGTCTGATATTTGATATTTCACACTCTTGAACAGAAGTAGAGTAGAAGTCGACCCCAGTAGAATCCTGTAGCAGAAATTGAGTCAATCGATCCCCAAAGTCTCCGGTAGCAGCAATAAAAAGCAGTTACTCAATAAGATTTATGTGGCAGCAGTGGAGTACTTTGTCTCACAGAGTTTCCTGTAGAAGTATAGCAGTGCAACTCACCCCAATATACACTCTATAGCAACAGAAAGAAGTGGACTCAACCACTGTGAAAGAGTGCCAAATCAAATATGAAAGAGGTGATGGTCATTTACTGAGTTTACACCCTTCTTCAAGTTCTGTGTTTTCCCTTCTTAACTGTGAATGCATCTAATTATAAACTGACTTCATGAAATCCTTTTATGTAGCACAGAATGGGAGAAACCTCCCCATTAGTGTGCTCTCCTCCAAATGGTGGTTTCCCCTTGAAACAAGTGCGCCATGTCTATGAAACTGTCTGAAACTTCTACATAACTCAACTGGAATGAGAGTGGCCTTCCCACAAATGTGCCCTCTCATAGATACTCACAAAAACCTCTGCAAACCCACTCAAACTTGTTGGAGTAGGTGTTAAACAGAAGAAAGAGAAAAAAAGTTCCCAAAATAATGGTGGTGTCAATAGACACCGATTAGCACTTAAGCAAAGGATCAATGATCCATAATGTGATGAGTGCCATGATCAACTGTGGTGATAAACCAGCCAAGAAGGCTATCTATAAAATAGGTTTGGGTAGGGACCCAAACTAACAACCACAGGACCAGAGGTCCATAAAAGGTGGATATAAAAATCCAAGGTAGTTATAACTGCCCATAAATCGTGGGTGGGATAACCCAAAGTGGACATCATTAATTCATATTTTAGTCGGTGGTCGACACCCTTAACAGTCGAATCCCTCGGCAGTCGACTACCTCGACGGTCGGCTCCCACATCCGACAATGTGAGGTTACTACTGAACCAAAGGTTCCAACAAAATTCAGATCTGAGAATATAGAAGCATTTTTCTTCCACAGCAATGAAGATCATGTGAGAAATCTGAGTGATTTCCCCCCAAACAATAGCTAGGATGGATTTGTCTCACCACCGAAACTATTCTCCTCCTGGGGTTTTTGTCCCAATAGACTTGAACTCCAAGAGTTCTCCAAAAAAAAAATTCGAAAATGAGAATAACATGAATGAGAGAATGGGGTCTCATGCCCTTTTTATAATTTCTCTTTCCCTTTTTGGGTCACTTTTTTTTTCCCACTCAATAAAGTGACTTTATAAAGTCATCACCACTTTATTAATTTATTAAAGCAGTTTTACTCTAAAAAAGTGATTGATTTCATTTTAAACGTTTTCGAGCACTGGAAGTCACTTTTCGTCTTCCCAACATTTAAAATTCTTCGGCCCGGTTCCAACATATTACAGTAATGTGTTCCCTCAATAAATATGATTGAGATGACACCTTTAGTGAATTTAATTAAATTATGCCTAATAATTTTCCCAATTTACGAAAATCGTTGGAATGCTACGGAACCCTGAACAGATTATGCGAAAAATGATTGTGATGATAAATAATGGTAATCGAACCTATGAAAGCATCATATAACTTCCCGAAATTGCTCGAGTCCAATGCTATCATCATTTTACTCCTCGTAAAGCCACCTTTAATTGTAGAACAGGGGAATCCAAAAATGGGGACTTTACAGTGACCTTGTAATTAATGTTAATAATAAATTCTTAAAGTAAAAGTGGTAGTCTCCTTTATCTTACCTTTTCTATCCTTTTACTTAAATTTTTAACATTACCATTAATTGTTTCAAGGTGTTTAAGAGTGGATCCAACCTCTTCATACTTCATATGGAGGAAATAGAACTTCATATTCCATTCAGAATTAAGTAGACTTAACAGTTTTCGATATTTCAAGATTGGTAGGATTGCAGCGTTTCCACTGGATTCTATCATGTATGAGGATACGAGTTCGGCAATAGTCAAACCCATCAAGCTATAGGATTTTCATCATATAATCATCTCCTTCTAAAGTGTCATTTATGTGTATCATTCTTATTTTTGTTGCTTATATTCGTGCAATATGATGTGTTATTTTAAAAAAAAACACTATATCTATATTTTTTGTATTTTTTATATACCGCATTTCCTTGGACGTACTCATTTTGGGGGGGGGTCACGTTTCAAAACGTTCTTTTTTTTAGAAACTTGGAAATGTTTCCAAGTTTCGTGCAACTTAGATCCAAAGAGAAACCTGCTACAAGCAAAGACAACCCCCTGGAAAATCGATCACAAAACCCTAGGGCGCATGTGCAACCCAAGGGGGTGATTTCACACACATAAAATGATGAATGTTGGCCCTCAAATCAAGTTACTATCACAAGCATATTCAATGAGAAAAAGAAACACAAGAAATCCACACTCAAAATGCACTCAAGACACGAGAAATAAAGAAGATTGAATATTTGTATTGTTGAAGGAAACAAAGCTCTCCGAAAGTGCTTACAAAGTGTTTGCTTCTATATTTTATAGAACAAGACAGAAACCAAATCCCTAATCATAAGGATTGAGGGATGAGATTAAATCTTATAGAGGCCAAATCAATAGCTGAGATAAATTATTACATTTTACGTTTTGGAAATTGTTGGAAATGATTGTTTTCTAGAGGGGGGCGAACTGCCTCATTGAGCCAAAGCTATATGAGAAAAATTACAAATTATTTGCTTGATTTTTAGTTGGGATGTCAAGTGGGACCCCATGCCAGTCTACATGTTGATTTGGAAGTGATACAAATGCCAAATTCTTGAGATATTTACTAAGTGTGCCTCACTTAGTAAAAAGTGCACCCAACTTGGAGAGAGGAAGTTAGAAATGATGTCAAGACTTTATGTTGATGCTGGGAGATGGTCACTTGTCATTAGAAGCATATTTCATGAGAACCCAAGTGATTATTTTCTTCTTTAGATTTCCCACTGCCATACTTTTTAGACTTAGGAAATTTTTAAATCAAACCTTAGGCAATTTGATTAATTAATTCCTTTTAATTGGACCTTCAAGAGTTTTTGTTCAAATCTCATGGGAGTTGCCTTGGATGGATTCTTTGTTGTTTCAGTGTTCCATGCCAATAAAAAATATGTCATATGCCAATTGAAATTTCCAATAGCAAGCTGTTCCAAATAATTAAAATTGGACCTAGCCTTTTTAATTATTAACTTAGGAAATCCCATAAATTAAATATGATTATTACAAAATACCTGAAAATTATACTTAGAGAGGTTCAATTGGCCTCCAAAGGTTGAATTATGATAAATGGTGATGCATGATGACCACATACTGTTGGTTGGTCTTATTGACCAAGTCAAAAAGTTGTAAGTGTCAACATTGGTCATATTTTGACAATGAATCCCAATGATGAAAGGACACGTCCAAAGCCTCTAGGAGAATTAAATAACATCTCTAATGATAAACATTGATAGTGCACTGGAGATACAATGCTAACATTACACAAGTGACCCTCGTGACTCATCACATAACTTCATCATAGGAAATATTGCATAGAATATTACATAGCATGAAGTCTGCATTTTATATCCATGCCACCATCTAAAATATCATCAAGAAAATCACAATGATCATTCTTCTCTCGAGTGAAGTGGATGGACAAAGTTAAACAACCAGTCAAATGAAGGATTAGTCAAGGATGATTGATTAACTCAATATGAGGGGATAGAAGGGAACTCTATGACATTTATTATTCAAAAAAACACTAGGGATGGTGTGTCTCACAAATGGATAATCTGCTACCATATGGTACTCCTTTGACCTTGACAATCAGACTCAACCCCCCTTTTCTTTGATTTTGCTTTTACGCTCCTTCTTGGACGTGTCTTTTATTTTTGTACTCGTCTTCTTTTAAGACCTTGGCCTTTGTTTTGTTTGAGGCACATGCAAGTTTAGACTTGCTTCTTTTTCTTTATTGCTTGATTTTGTAATTTGACTTGGTTTTCCTTTTCTTTCTCTATTCTAGTACAAGGAGTCTTGAACTTGGAGCTACTTCATGTGGCCTTTTTGAGGCACTGAAGGGGGAGAATCCTTTTGTAATACCCCGGTTGTTAAGCCCCAAACTTATGATATTTCATGTGACTTATATTCTTTTGCATTATGGACTTGTAATATTTTATATGGTTGTGGACTTATGTTCTTTGCATGATTAATGTGATTAAGTACTTATGTTCATTGTTTGATAATGTGACTTTGGACTTTGTCACTATTATTAATATTAATGTTATCAATGACATCATTGTTATTTTTGAATGTTGTTACTATTGATTAAATAAACAACTAGCTCAACAAAGGCAACTAAAAGAGTATGTGGGACCATGGAGTCCACAAAGTGAGGGGGAATGGGGATATCCCTAACACCTTATAACTTGTTGTTGGCTTAAGTTTGTCCATCCTAGTTCATATTTACACCTTGGTGACATTAATAATGTTGGTCACCCAAACCTTGTACAACGGACAATATTCTTGATATTTAAGGACTATGGAGTTAATATTGCATCTTTTGCACACCTTAGTGGGCCCCTCTTTCCTAGGGATCCCTCCTTGGGAAGAGATTCCCTAACATTAATGTGTTTTTGGTCATTTATGAACCATTTTCCTAGTTTTTAGGGGTTGTAAGCTATTTTCTAGCTTCCACTCTTACACTATGCATTAATGATCATATTTTTGTGCTTCCATGATATTTATGACCCTATTGGATGCCTTCTCTCACCTATTCTTCCCTCCTTGATGTTTTGTAACCCCCTTTATGCATTAGTGTGCCTCTATGTGCCCTTCATGACTCCACCCCTTGGTTTTTGGTAACTCATCCTCTTGGTGCTAATTCAGGAAAGGGAATCTCCTAACTAAGCCGCCACTCCAATAATTCAAGTTAAGTCTCCATGATTAATCTTAAACCTTACCTATATCTAATTTGATTTAATCCCCTTGGGTTAGAGTTAGCCTCCTTATACTATAAATTGATATGCCCTCTCCTTATTGAAGCTAATCTGAGCTTTGGACCATGTGACTTGTGTTATCTAACCATGTTGGGAATGTTGGTAGTATTGGGAGTATCTTGAAACTTAGAGTTTGTCTAGTTGTTTCCCTTTGCTTCCATTCTATCACTCTACTAGTATAGGTGCTCACACAAGAAGCCAGGAAATGGGAATGGTGAGCTAAGTCATGTCCCATAGGCAGTGGAGACAGACATGAAAGTAGTAGTGGGGAGCATTGTGGTTCTCGGAAGAGGTGGCTCCGAGAGTTTCTAGACTAAGTGAGCTTATATCTGTGGATCCATGGTCTTAGCTTGGGGGTGACCTATTCAAGCAAGGAAGACTTGACTGCGTCTATGGCTGGGAGGAAAGTAGTCCTCCTGTAGCCAGTTGCCCATATCTTGAGATAAGTATTTCTCATATGATTTTATTTATGTTTAGCATATTATTATGATGATTATGTGCAATGGAGGATGAGTTGATTTATCTATATTGTTGATTATTGTATGTCATAATCTGGTTATAGGAATAATGGACTTTGTAGGATTCGAACCCATGATGTTATTCATTCTAACCTTCTTTCTCTTCTTCAAAAATTGTATTTGTGACTCTACGGTATTGGGAGGAGCACAAACATATGCTCTGCTTTGCCAACCTCTGCTCATGTTTGTGTTGTGGGACCTGTTCCACTGTGTCTATAACAACATTTCCACTAAGGATCGCCTTTCGTTTCGTCGAAAAAGCTTTATGGATGACCAAGATATGTCCGTTTTGGTCCAGCAGTTTTCCTGGTGCCAAGTTGAGCACACCAGTTGTTAGATTCGAAATGTTTTATGCATGGATCTGCTCCTATTTACAAATATAAGTTTGAAGAATGTAATGTGAATGTAATTTTGTTTGGTGGTTGGAGGGAGGCCACCATACAATCTAAAATATACTAGTTGAAAATGGTTGTAGGGGACAGCCATCGAGACGTGATTTCGTGGGTTGTGATTGCATTCGGTGCTTTTTGTTTTTGCTATGGTTGTGGTGTGGTTGTAGGTGTCCGCCTACATATGTCTTGATGTGTGATTTTATTACTTTTCACCCTCACCAACAACACACATGTAACAACACCAAAAATTAACTTAGTTTTGCAAAAAAAACTTGTAACAACAATACTTATTTTTTTAACAATTGTGGTTTCGACATTAATACAAATTTTAATGCATGAATGAGTTTTAGGACCTTATTCTTACTAAGGATGTTGAATAATATGCCTTAATCACATTTTTCACAATTTTGACCATTGGTAATTAAATAACTAATTAAGTGTCCCAAGTTTAGTTATAATTCAATCTCTAGAGTTAAAAGTTTAATCGTTTAAGTGAATGGTTAGTTAGCCTAACCGTAACTTATTTGTATATGTTGTGCTTAAACTTAACTTAGTCTTAATTTTAACACCTTTGGCCTTGTTTAAGGGTCAGGGACACTACAAAGTGATATCAGAGATGAAGGTTTCAACACTGAAGCTATTGGGCCTTCTGCAAAATTACAAGTCACTTTGTAAAACATGCATTTGCATTAGATAACTTGGATGCATGCACCTTAATATAGTTTCACATGCGAGTTAGTTAATTAAATATCTAGCTTGGGATGGCTATGGACTTGATGTTCATCCAATGAGGTGAAATCTTGGAAGGATGTCTATCTCCCTTGTCCAGTTAGGTAGATTGTAACTTAGAGAAGTTGGCTAGTTACTTTATAAACCAAAAGAAAAGTAGTTTTAATGATAATGAACTTATACCAATGTGTAGTTTACTAACAAAATGTCGATAATGAACACATTGTTGTTCCCAATGATTGATTGAGCAAACAGTGTGACCACTAAATTGATATTTTAATCAAACCTATGAAGACTAAAGATTCAACAAGTACAAGTTCGGCCATAGGAAGTCAGAGATTGGACATGGAATTTTGAGGAAGGACGAAGACCATATAGTTTTGAAGAGGGGTTTGTTGAGGGAAGGAGGTCAATCAGACATAAGAGGAGTAGTGAACCGTTAAGCTTAGAGGATTCATTGAGGAAGTGTAGAGAGGATAATGAAAGGATAATTCATATCTAGGAGCAGATTATGAATAATCTAAAATCATTGAAGGCCATCCAAAGATCCGCTGAAAAGAGTCATAAAAGAGGTTATGTGAGGTCTAGATCATCTTCAAGGAGACCTTATTACTCAAAGAGAAAGAAGGGGAATGCATCAAGCAGTACAGGGAGTAGTCCCGAAAGATCTTTAGTGAGATACAAGAAGAGGAGGTAGGAGAGATTAGAAGAATCAAGCCCCTAACTTTTGATGGAGAAGTAAAGCAAGGAGAAGATGCTGAAGCATGGTTGTTGGGACTCAGGAGGTTCTTCCAGCTGCACAAATACACACCTAATATGGAAGCACAGGTAGCCATATACCATTTGCAGGGAAAGACATCTAACTTGTGGGATTAGCTAGTTAAGCTAAAAGACATCGACGAAGATAGAATCTCTTAGAAGAAATTTAAGAAGTAATTCTAGAAGGAATACCTCTCTGATCATTACTATGACTAAAATACGGAAGAGTTCTTTGAGCTTTAGTTTGGAAGCATGAATATGGATGCCTATGAGAAGAGGTTTCTGGAACTTTTGAAGTATGGGGACTTCATCAAAGATGAGAAGGTAAAGATTCAAAGGTTCCTAAGTGGTCTTATTGAATCTTATAGAGATAAAATCTAGTATTATAGATCAAGGAATCTTAAGTATGATGTCTGGAAGGCAAAACACTTATACGAACAAAATAAGAGCAAGTTGCCATATCAAAAGAATTTGAAGGATATGGAGAAAAATAAACAAAAGCAGAGAAAGAATGGTTTCCAACCTTTCAAAGTAAAAAATGATAATTCTTATAAACAAGGACAACCAAGGGAATAGGCTTCAAGGAAAATACCACCTGTGGAATGTTGGATATGCAAAGAAAGTCCCTTTGCCAGTCAGTTCCCACGTAAGAGGAATAACCTTCAAAAAATTCAAGAGGCTTCAATTGTTGGAGATGTAGGTGGAAGTGTTTAGATGATCTATACAACCATGGATGGGAGGTAAGTTGGCCACCATTCCCAAATGATTGAGGTAGCAGGTAAGATTGCTAATAAAACCATAACTATTTTGATTGATTCTAGAGCTAGTAATAGTTACATTGCACCTAATCTAGTTGAGAAATTTCATTTGAAGAAAAGTAAACTTGAAACAACAAGTCTAGCATTGTTAGATACTGGAGCCACGAGGAAACTCAGAGAATTTGTAAAGATGTGTCCTTTAGAAATGAATAGATTGAAAACCTTTGTAGATTTAAACAGCATACCCTTGGGGTCATATGATGTATTGATTGGAATGGATTGGTTGGATGCACACCATGCCATACTGGATTGTCATAATAAAACTTATACTTGTTTGAATGAAGAAGGAAACCGAGTGATAGACATAGGTGTATTTAGACCCATATCCTTGAGGCAGGTCTTTGCTCTACAATTGAAGAAATGTCTCAGAAAGGGGTGACAATTATATGCAATTCCTGTGGGAGAGTCGAGAGAAAGAAAATAGCGAGAACTGTAGGATTATCCAGTACTACAAGAGTTTGCATATACATTTTAAGAACCACCAGGAATGCGTCATAAGAGGGACATTGCTTTTTTTATCGACTTGGTTCCAGGAACAATACCTTCATCTAAAACACCTTATAGAATGAGTACTTCAGAGTTAAAGGAATTACAAATGTAGTTAGAGGAGCTACTAAAGAAAGGTTACATAAAACCCAATGTTTCACCTTGGGGAGCCCCTGTGTTATTTGTGAAGAAGAAGGATGGAACTCTAAGACTTTGCATAGATTATAGGCAGTTGAACAAAGAAACGGTTAAAAACAAGTACCCTTTACCAAGAATTGATGACTAGTTTGATCAGTTGAGAGGAGCTAAGGTGTTTTAAAAGATATATTTGAGGTCGGGATGCCACCAAATTAGAAGAAAGAATGAGGATATCAGTAAAACGTTATTCAAAACAAGGTATGGGAATTGTGAGTTCACAGTGGTACCTTTTGGTTTAACAAATGCATCAACACTATTCAAGTGTTTAATGAATGGATTTTTTAGAAAATACTTAAATAAATTTGTGAGTGTATCATTGGATGACATTCTTGTCTGTTCCAAGACAGAAGAAGAACATGAAGAACATCTAAGTTTAGTAATGCAAGTGCTTAGAGAACATCAATTGTATGTCAAATTAAGCAAGTGTTCTTTCTATCAAGGAAGAGTCCACTACTTAGGGAACATCATATCTAAAGAAGGTGTTTCAATAGATCTTGAAAAGATAAGAGCCATTATGGAATGGCCAACACCTAAGAATGTATTAGAAGTAATATCTTTCATGGGATTAGCTGGGCACTACTGAAGTTTCATCGAAGGATTCTCGAAGTTAGCTCCTCCTATCACATCTTTGTAGAAGAAGGGTGTAAAGTTTGACTAGACTCCTAAGTGTGAAGATAGTTTTTAAAGGATTAAGGAAATGCTTACTAGTGCACCTGTTCTAAAGATTGCATATCTTGAAAGAAACTTTGTTGTGTACACGGATGCATGCAAACAAGGCATTGGTGGAGTATTGATGCAGGATGGACATGTGATCAATTATGAATTTAGAAAGTTGAAGGAACATGAGCAGAACTATGCCACCCATGGCTTAGAGCTTGCACCTATCATTCATGCTTTGAAGATGTGGAGACATTATCTAATGGGTAAAAAGTTTGAGTTGAGAACTGATCATGATGGGTTAAAATACTTGTTTGAGCAGCCTAATTTGAATGCAAGACATAGGAGATGGATGGAGTTTTTATGTGAATATGAATTTGATATCAAGCATATCAAATGTAAAGAAAATAAAGGAGATGATGTGCTTAGTAGGAAGATACATGTGATGCATGTAGTAGCTATTAGCACTAGCACATCATATTTAAAGGGTAAGATCATTGAAGTCAGTCTTACAGATGAACTTTATCAGCAGGTAAAAGAAAGATTACAACAACAGAAAATTCCATAGAAATTTGTTAAGTATAAGTTTGAAGAAAATGGGATCCACATGCACAGAGATAAAGTTTATGTGTCTAATGTTGGAGGTATAAGGAGGATGGTTGTGAAGGAAATGCATGGTGTTTCTTATGTCGGACATCTAGATTATCGGAAAATAGTAGCAAGAGTAAGGAAACAATACTATTGGCCATGGATGAAGAATGATGTTGCAGAATTTATAGCTAGGTGCTTGGAATGTCAAAAAGTTAAAGTTGAGCATCGACATCCAGTGGGATTGTTGCAACCCTTGTCAATACCAAATTGGAAATGGGACGTAGTGATGATGGATTTCATCACCAAGTTACCTAAGACGAGATTTCAAAATGATGTTATCATGGTTGTTGTAGATAAGTTGACTAAGGAAGCACACTTCATTCCAGTAAAGACAACTCATAAAGAAGCTAACATTGTTGATATTTACATGAAAGAAATATCAAGATTACATGGTATTCCGAAGGCTATAGTATCAGAAAGAGATTCAAAATTTACTTCTAACTTTTGAAAAGGATTGTTTGAGGGGTTTGGTACAAGTCTACACATGAGTACAACATACCACCCTCAAATATATGGACAAACAGAAAGAATTAACCAAGTGATTGAATATATGTTAAGGAGGTATGTGATGGATCAACTATCTAAGTGGGAAGATTATTTACACTTGGTGAATTTTTATTTATAATAATGGATATCATTCATCTTTGAAGATGAGTCATTTCGAGGCCATGTATGGAAAGAAGTGTAATACTTCCATCAGTTAGGATAACCCAACAGACAGAGTCATTGCCAGACCACAATTATTAAAGGACATGGAGGATTAGATGGTTAAGATAAATAAGAATCTAAAGGTAGCTCAAGATAGGCATAAACTCAATGTATATCAGATCAAGATTGCATAAAAATCTAAAGGTAGCTCAAGACAGTTTCAAGTTGGAGATCATGTGTTTTTGAAAGTTAGACCCAAGAAGAGTTCCTTAACCTTGGGAAATTGCTCCAAGCTAGCTGCCATATACTATGGACCTTTTGAGGTCTTAGCTAAGATAAGACCTGTTTCTTATGAGATGGCTCTACATGCTTTCATTAGAGTACATAATGTGTTTTATGTATATTGAAAAAGTATATGCTTGATGCTAACCATGCAATTGATTGTTCTGTGATCCAAGTAATTAGAGTGCTTATATTTTCTTTATTGATATTTATACATGTATGAACATAGTACTAATCATGTGATTGAATGAATTATGATCCAGGTGAAACCGGAAGGGGATTTTTCGATACAACTTGTTGCCATTTTAGGCAGCAAGGTCAAGTTGCTTCGAAATCGAGAAATTAGGCAGGTAAAAGTCCAATTGACCCATTTCAATCCTATGGATGCAACTTGGGAGTTGGAGAATGCCACGAGGGAAGCATACCCTCATCTATTTTGAAATTGTGCGGCATGTATGTAATATGCATCGAGGACGAGGCATTGCTTAAGGGGGAGGGGGATGTAATACCCCAATTGTTAAGCCCCAGACTTATGATCTTTCATTTGACTTATGTTCTTCTGCATTATGGACTTATTATATTTTATATGGATGTGGACTTATGTTCCTGCATGATTAATGTGATTAAGTACTTATGATCATTGTTTGTTAATGTGATTTTGGACTTTGGCACTATTATTAATATTAACGTTATTAATGACATCATTGATATTGTTGAATGTTGTTACTATTGATTAAATAAACAACTGGATCGGCAAAGGCAACTAAAAGAGTATGGGGGACCATGGATTCCACAAAATGAGGGGGAATGCAAACATCCCTAGCACCTTATAACTTGTTGTTGGCTTAAGTTTGTCTATCCTAGTTCATATTTACACCTTGGTGACATTAATAATGTTGGTTACCGAAACCTTGTACAATGGACCCTATTCTTGATATTTATTGACTATGGAGTTAATATTGCATCTTTTGCACACCTTAGTGGGCCCCTCTTTCCTAGGGCGCCCTCCTTGGGAAGAGATTCCCTAACATTTATGTGCCATTTGGTCATTTATGAACCATTTTCCTATTTTTTAGGGGTTGTAAGCTATTTTCTAGCTTCCACTCTTACATTATGCATTGATGGTCATTTTTTTGTGCTTCCATGATATTTATGACCCTATTGGATGTATTCTCTTGCATATTTCTCCCTCCTTGATGTTTTGTAACTCCCCCTATGCATTAATGTGTCTCGATGTGCTCTTCATGGCTCCACCCCTTGGTGTTTGGTAACTCCTCTTGTGCTAATTCAGGAAAGATAATCACTTAACTAAGCCACCACTCCACTAATTCAAGTTAATTCTCTATGATTAATCTTAAACTTTACCTATCTCTAATTCGAGTCAATCCCCTTAGGTTAGAGTTGGCCTTCTTGTACTATAAATTATTATGTCCTCTCCTTGTTGAAGCTAATCTTGAGCTTTGGACCATGTGACTTGTGTTATCTAATCATGTTGGGAATGTTGGTAGTATTGGGAGTATATTGAGACTTCGAGTTAGTTTAGTTGTTTCCCTTTGCTTCCATTCTATCACTCTACTAGTCTAGGTTCTTTCTAAACTTCTTTATCTTCTTCAAAAAGTGTATTCGTGACTCAACAGTATTGGGAGGGAGCAGCCATATGCTCTGGTTTTCCAATATTTTCTCATTTTTGTGTTGTGGGACCTATTTCATTGTGTTTGGAAAAACATTTCCATTAAGGATCGTCTTTCATTTCGTCGAAAAGGCTTTCTGAATGATCAAGGTATGCCCGTTTTTGGTCCAGCAGTTTTCCCGGTGCCAAGTTGAGCGCACCAGTTGTTAGATTGAAAATGTTTAATGCTCCTATTTAAAGATATGAGTTTGAAGAATGTAATTTGAATGTAATATTGGTTGATAGTTGGAGGGAGGCAACCATACAATATAAAATATACTATTTAAAAATGGTTGTAGGGGGACAACCATCGAGAGGTGATTTTGTGGGGTGCAATTGTAGCCAGTTCCTTTTGTTTTTGTTATGGTTGTGGTATGGATGTAGGTGACAACCTACGTGTGTCTTGATGTGTGATTTTATTATTTTTTAGACTCACCAATAGCACACACATAACAACACCAAAAATTAACTTAGTTTGCAGAAAAACTTATAACAACAATACTCTTTTTTTTCTAACAATTGTGGTTTCGAAGTTAATACAAATTTTAATGTATGAATCGGTTTTAGAACCTTATTCTTACTAAGGATATTGAATAATATTCCCTAATAACATTTGTTAGAATTTTGACCATTGGTAATTAACTTATTAATTAAGCGTTGCAACTTTAATTATAATTCAATCTCTACATTTAAAAGTTTTAATCATTTAAGTGAATGCTTAGTTAGCCTAACTGTAACTTATTCGAATTCATTGTGATTAAACTTAACTTGGTCTTAATTTTAGCACTTTTGGCCTTGTTTAAGGGTCAGGGACACTACACCTTTCATGCTTCAGGACTAGGGAGCACATCTCTAGGAACTGGCCAACCTTAGCTCGCAACTAATCAACAAGTTTTTATAAGAAGGCAAGCATATGGGGTCGGAAAGAAGTAATACTAGCACATAACCAATCAACAAGGATTTACAAGAAGAAAGGCATATGACATCAAAAAATCAGTTCCCTTAATTACATAGCCAATCAACAGGGCTTTACAAGAAGAAACGTGTAAGAGTCTAAGA
Source organism: Pseudotsuga menziesii (assembly GCA_001517045.1). Classification (NCBI taxonomy): domain Eukaryota; kingdom Viridiplantae; phylum Streptophyta; class Pinopsida; order Pinales; family Pinaceae; genus Pseudotsuga; species Pseudotsuga menziesii. The sequence goes on along the minus strand of LPNX010968108.1, from coordinate 195,362 downwards.
CTTCAAAGAACTTTTTCACACACAATAGAGTCGAAATACCAAGGAATAGCATGGAGACCTTCATAATGAAGATGCCACAGAGGGGAGATCCATAGTCAATCTACCAGGTCCAAAACAATGGATCTTAAGATGCAAGTGTGACATGAGACAGAGATGGAAAGTTTAATGGTGGAACCAAGAGAAGGATGTGATCCATGTAATAATCAAGAGATGCCATAGACAATGGTATGTGTATAAAAAAATAACTGCATCTCTAGGAACTTGCCAACCTTAGCTCACAACTAATCAACAAGTCTTTATAAGAAGGCAAGCATATGGGGTCAGAAAGAAGTAATACTAGCACATAACCAATCAACAAGGATTTACAAGAAGAAAGGCATATGACATCAAAAAATTAGTTCTTCTAATTACATAATCAATCAACATGACTTTACAAGAAGAAAGGTGTAAGAGTCTAAGACTTCAAAGAACTTTGTCACACAAAATAGAGTCGAAACACCAAGGAATAGCAAGGAGGCCTTCATAATGAAGATGTCACCGAGGGAAGATACATAGTCAATCTACGAGGTCCAAAACAGTGGATCTTAAGATGCCAGTGTGACATGAGACAAAGATGGAAAGTTTAATGGTGGAACCAAGAGAAGGAGGTGATCCATGTAATAATCAAGAGATGCCATAGATAATGGTATGTGCATAAAACAATAACTACTTCTATACATTAAACTATACAACAATTCTACTCACCAAGCTTATAAAAAATTAAACAAGTGTAAGAAGCGTCTAATAACATCTAGTACATTTACCAATACAAACCACACATTCCATAATAATATCCTCTAGGCATGCATCTGGTACAAAAAATATAATGGTAAGGAACCCTCTCAAGGAAACATAATGGCAATTGATACACAACATCTCAACAATCAATTAGTAACTTTGTTCTAATAATTTGATCTACTCATGCAAAATGATGTCATCCTTGATCTGCTTGGCGAAAATGAGGGATGTATAACACCCCATACATAATGTGGTATAACATATGGCTCCGTGCAAGATAAGTAATCTAACGGAGAGAGTGCTTGCAAACCCCATAATCTATAATCTGTAGCAACAGTCAGCAACCAAAACACTTGCAATAGGAATACTATACTCTTCTAAAATATTGGTCGCAAATACTTGGATATAGATATGTAATGAAATGTCTGCACTGATGAAATCAAATGCTCAAAATTTTCTAACTAAGTACATAAATGAAATCTATACTATGCAAACTAAAACAAAAGTGCTCAAACAAATGCGATAGCAAAAGCAAGGGAACAAAGTCTAATTCTAGGAAAAAGGAAAAGCTCAAAATTGTGTCCTACTTCTAAGACAAGAAAATAAAATTTAATTACGCCAAATCAAGAATCCAAGCTTTTAGGAAATTTTCCAGGACACTGATGCAAAATATATATCCGCACATGGAGGACACATAGCATGAAATTCCCTCAAAATTTTCAATTATAAATTAACTGACCCAAAGATCTTCATGCAGTTGAGATAAAGATCGATAAGCATCATTTAAATCATTACAGAGTCCCCAAAAGTGAATTGTCTACTATTAATGATGTGGGGAATACATTCTTCATCTTGGAAACAATCTACCTCAACATCATCAAAATCATCTTTGGTTAGGTTCTGAGATCTAATTTGAATTTGAGGAACTGCAGGCCCATCTTGGGAGAATTAAGGTGTACCTCAATCTAGTGAAAGAGAAATCCTTCCAATAAATATATCCTTAGGATTATCATTCTCTTCCCTTTACTGAAGTGATGTGAATTGACTTCCAACTTGCTCAGAAGTTTCGGAAAAGATAATCTCTCTAGAGATCTCTCCAGGTGTTTGAAAACTATGTGTTGGACTAGGGGGAGTTTGGATCAATGTTGCAAACATTGTCTTGGCGAAAAAATCGGCAGGGTTCAGAAAACATTATTTTGGAATATCTTGGGAACACATCGGAAAACATCGACAATATATCGACAAACTTAAAATGGTCTATCTTGACCTCTAGCCAATTGCACAACCTTTTGAGGCAAAATGGTCAAGTGTTTCATCATTTCGACCATTAAATCAAGATTGGGAGCATTCTAATCTTGGGTGTGCTCTTTTCACTAGGTACCTCTTACCTTTTCCCTAGAAATCCATGATTGCTATAGGAGCATAATCTATGGCATATTGATAGTGGGTGTTCAAAGCATATGATAGGAGACCCAAACAAGTTCATAAGCCTATGAAAAGATAATAAGGGAAAAGTCACTTTTGGAGATAATATGTCTTCCAAAATATTGGCAAATGTACATCTGCTATCAATAACAAGATCAAAGATAAAAATGTGTTGCTAATGGAAGAAGTAAAGCCTAATCTCCTTAGTGTAAGTCAAACATGTGATCAAGGGCACATCTGCACTTTTGACTCTAAGAAATGCAAAATCATAAAAAAAGACTCAGGAAGAATTGTAGGGAGTGCTGTAAGAAATTCAAGTAATGTATAAATCCTAGAAAATGAAGAACAATGCTACACAAGTATGATTGATGAAAGTTGGTTGTGGCGTAGAAGGATGGGGCACTTAAACTTTGACAATATTATGCAAGTAAGTAAGAAGGAAGCTGTAAGGGATTTGCCAAAGATTGTGAAGCCTCTAAATTCAGTTTGTAAATATTGTCAACATGGGAAGAAAACTAAAGCTACCTTCAAAGTAAATGAAAATACAACCTCACATTCATTGGAAATAGTTCACACTGATCTCTATGGACCAACAAGAACTAAATTCTTGCAAGGAGAGTATTATTTAATTCTATTCATACTTGCTTATACAAGGATGACTTGGGTTACATTTCTCAAAGAAAAATCAAAATCTTTTGAGAAGTTTAAAAATTTTAAAGCAGAAGTTGAGAACGAAACAAATTTGAAAATCAAATGTTTAAGATCATATAATGGAGGTGAATTCACTTCAAAGGAATTCAATGAGTTTTTGTGAAACCCATGGAATTAAAAAACAGTTTTCAGCCCCAAAGACTAGCAAACTGGTGTTGTTGAAAGGAAAAATAGAACAATCCAAGAAGCTGCCAGAACTATGTTAAATGAAGCAAAACTTCCTAATGTGTATTTGAGGGTAGCAATTTATACAATTGTTTATATACTAAACAGAGGACAACTCATAGTTAATAATAATAATAAAAAATATTACCAACTATGGTATGGAAGACCTGCCTCAATTAAATATTTCAGAGTGTTTAGTAGCAAATGCTACATAAAAATAAATGAAGGTGATCTTGGTAAGTTTGATTCTAGAACCAATGAAGGAATATTTTTAGGATATTCATCCACCAAGAAAGCATATAGATGTTACAATCAAAGGATACACAAAATCATAGAAAGTGGAGATGTAAGAGTAGATGACATAAAACCAAGAAGAATAAAAGGCCAAGATGAAGATGAAGACTTACAAAAGAATGAAGGAGTTTATGATGAAGAAGAAGAAGAAAAATAAATAGAAGAGCAAGAAGAATCACATGTGTTGAGGCCCAAAAAATCGCAGGTAGCAACAGTAAGGGATTCTCCCCAATCAATGTTCCCAACTAGCCCGTTGACTGTTTGGTATAGGGAATCCGTCCGGTTTTGCGGTCCGGCTACCGTAGGTCAAACAACAAAACAAAGGTTTTACCGGTTGCGGTCCGGTCCACCGAGTTTTTGTATTTTGACTTAAAATATGAAATGCAAGTGCCTAACTAAATGCAGGGTGACCCGGATGCAAGGAGCTGTCACAATGTGATGCGCGGGTTCTTACCTCTCGTCTTAGGCTCACAAGTAAATGAATCACATACAACAAGCAAATAAACTAACTACCTAATCTATCCCTAGGGAGCAGAGTTATCATTCATTGATGAGTAATATATTTGTACGTGCATTATGAAAAGTTACAGATAGCTGACACTTCCTTCAAAACACATGAACAATTAAAGATGTTTCAACAACCAGATAGCCAATTGTTTATGAACAACGTTTATTACTCACAGCAGAAAAAACATCACAAAATAAACTGCAGAATATTCCAGCAAGAACATAGGTTCAGGAAATCAGAACAATCTCACAGTTAATGAGACACAGCTGAAAACGAAATAGTTCCTCTTCAACATTGCTCATTTAAGTACATTTGATGCATTCCATATTGAACTTCTTCCAGCATGCAAAAATTGCGGCTTCTCATTGTAAAACGAAATAGTTCCTCTTACAATAGACGGTTTACAAATTTTTCAGGTGAAAAAGCCCCTTGCTAAGTCCTATCTTTACAGTATTTAAACTACACAGCAGATCGTTTGGGATCCCCCCAACGTGTGACTTTCCAGTCTCTCAAAACGTTTCAGATTCCTCTTCAGGTCGTTTTGTCTTCCCAATTATTTTCTATGAGCGTTCATCTCCTGATCAGTAACTGATAGGTCTTCCTACTCTGTGCCTCTGTCGTTTTTTGTTTTGTCCTTTTCTCCGCTTTGTCTTCCTTGTGACCCCGCCGGTTTCGATTTGACCAAGCTAAGCCTTCACTCCGGGTCTCTTCAACAGTCCATCGAATTCCTCCTGCAAACAATTACGGTGCATCATTCGTTGGAATGGGATTTTAAACATTAAAATTATCTGCCCGGAACGGTCAATCCACAAGAAAATAGCCAGGCGCATCCGGACAGAGTCTCGATTAAGCCTTGGGCGGGGAAGTTATAAATCGGCATTCGGCAGGCTTTGGCATTGGACGCGGAAAGACTTTGCTGGCCGCAATGGCGGAAAAGAAAGGGGCTAACGGGATGCGAAACGCGGGCTAGAGAAACTTAAATCGGGTGTGGGAAGGTTTTACACTTCGGAAGCTAAAGGACTATCCTAGCCGCAACGGAGGACAAGAGAAGGCTAAAGACACTCGACGCAGGCGGGAAACGCTTCAAATCGGAAGTCGGCATGATTTGGACATCGGAAGTCAAATGGATTTCCCAGCCGCAACAGCGGAAGAGTAAAGACTACGAGCAGGCGACTAAAGATCAATACGCGTCGGCAGTCGGAGCAATTTGCACTTCGGACGCCAAACCGCTTTGGCAGCCGCAACAGCGGAAGGGAAAAAGATTGGAGCTTCCGATTCAACATAAAAACGACGCCCGATTCAAGAAAACTTAAGTGTTTAAACAGCTTTTAAGGATCAGCTACAGCTAAAGTCGTTCTTCCTTCGAAATGGCGGCCTTAAAGGACAAAGATTTGACTTCTCCAAATTCACATCCGCGACCCAACACGAAAATCAAACATGGCAGAATTAAACAGGCTGACAATCAAACTTCAAAGTCACTCGAAAAGAAAGGATGCTCAAGAGGCTCAAGAGTTCAACGATCCAAATAATGTTAAAACATGAGGGGCCCAACAATTTAAGAAATTTGGGGAAGAACAGTTGCAGCTGCAACAACTGGTGATTACCTGGTGAACCTAGATATCTAGGCGATTATTCTTTGAGTGATAGGCTGCTTCACAACAAATGCATCTATTGAATTCTTCCAGCCATATGGATTCCTCAAATGACAGAAGTGTGTACCTTTAATCATTGATGACAGTCCAATTTGGGGAAGTGGAAACTAGGATTCTTCAAGTCAAGATAACTCTGTTGAGGCCAGAAGATGAGTTTCATTATTAATTTTTTGTCTTCAGGTAGCTGACAGCATCGGACACCACAAGATTGTAGCATAGGGTAAACAAGAATATTCATTTGTTCCACATTCCCATGCCACTTTGGCACTTTTTGTGCTCTTGGACTTTTGTCCCTTTTCATACGAGTCCTCCTGCGTGCCTTTCTTACTGAATTTTAATTTAGGATCCTCTATCCCATAGTGGTCTTTTGTGTGAGCGGTGTGCTTTATGTTTCAGCTCATGAATGGAGAGGATCTTTTGGCAATTTAGTACTTATGATTCAGCATTTGCTTTGATGTATGATGCTTTCATAGGAGTTTTGACTCTTATCTGCCTTTTGGCATTTGCTTCCTGGCATGGGATCATTTGTATTTAACATACTGTTCACTTTGCTCTTTTCTATGGGTCCTCTGCTGTCGCCCCTCAGAACATTTTAAGTGTGTAGTGGATGGAGCCTCAACATAGTATTCTGGACTCTTTGAATCCGGTTTATTTCACAGAGATTAAGCAGGACTTCAATGCACACAGAGATATTTGAGAAAACTGCTAGACTGGAAGAAGTTCAATCAGCAAAACGCGGCCTGATACTCAACATATTTATCATACCCAAAAATTTGAATGTTTCCCAAACAACCACGAGTTCATTCCCTTTATTGAAAACAATAAACTTAAACTTAAACAAAATGAAAACATGACCCAAAAGACAGTCAAACAACTTATTTATATACAAGACAGAAAAGCTCAAAGAAAACTTAAGAAAAATAAGGCTTGAGAACCAAACCATTAACTGGCAAGTTCTCCTCCCAACCCTATAAATCCTGCAGCTTATAAGTAGAAGGACCAAGATTTGCCGCGACCTGAAAGGGGCCAACCCACAACTGCTGAAACTTAGTATGCTTCCCTTTCTCATCATGGGGGTGATCCCATTTGAGGACTAGGTCTCCTACCTCAAAGTCTTTTGTTCCAGCTTTATGTTTGTCAAACCACCTCTTTATTACCTCCTGCTGATGCTGAAAGCGTTCTCTAGCTGTAGATCTAGCCTCTTCGGCTTTCAAAAGATTACATATCCTCATCTGTAAAACTTCATTCTCCGACCCACTAGACTCTTGAGCTAAAATGGAAGACGGTAGCATGATATTGGGGGGGAGGATGGCTTCTTTACCGTACACAAGGGTATAGGGTGACACTCCTATTGCAGACTTAGGGGTGACTCTGTCAGCCCAAAGGGCGTTTGGTAAGGCTGAGTGCCAACTTCTCTGGTTTTCTATTACAGTCTTCTTTAGAATTCTAATCAGATTTTTATTGGTGGATTCAGCCAGGCCATTTCCTTGTGGATAGTAATTGGCAGAATAATGCAATTTTATCCCGTTATCATGAGCAAAAGCAGTCAATTTAATTGAAGAAAAGTATGTGGCATTATTAAAAACTAACGAAACTGGAACTCCAAACCTGGTCATGATGTGGTTCTGCAGGAAGCTGATGACTTCGTCCTGATTTATTTTGCGTAGCGGTACTGCTTCAACCCAGCGAGTGAAATAATCGGTTGCTGTCATAATGTACTTGTGTTGCAGCGAGGAATTCGGTTTTATTTCTCCAATGACATCCAACCCCCATTGCTCAAATGGCTCCGTGATCATCATAGGCTTTAGGGGTGCTGCTGCCTTAGGTTGTCTCCCACTACATCTTTGGCAAATATCACACTTTCTGACGTGTGCGTGTGCATCTTTGAAGAGCGTGGGCCAATAGTAACCATCTCTGAGGATTTTGTGGGCTGTAGTATCTCCTGAATAGTGTCCCCCAGCGGGCCCATCATGCAATTCAGATATTACTTTCTTAGCATCTTCCTTCTCTAGGCATCTTAGAAGAACTCCGTCATAGTTTTTCCTGAATAATACGCCTTCAACGATCTGATAGGAAGCTGATTTCAGACGCAGCACCCTTTTTTGCTTAGAGTTCCAATGTTCCAGCAACAGTCCTGATTGTAGGTAATGTACAAGGTCTCTATACCAAGACTCAGGGGCTGTAAACAAAGGACAGACATCTGTTAAATGTAATTCGGCTTCATCTTCCCAATCGTGTTCTTCATTTTTCTTATTTTCAGTCATCAATTTGCACAACCCTTGTCCTTTCACAATAGAGGCTGGCTTGAATTCAAGATCGTATTCTTAGAGGGCTGTTACCCAGTTGCCCCTTCTTTCCCCTAACTCCTTTTGTATAAGAAGGGACCTTACAGCTGGGTAAGGGACGATGACCTTGGTCCGATTTTTTAAAATATAAGGCCTAAATTGCTTTACCGCCTTGAATACTGCATAAGCTTGTTTCTCAATGGCTGGGTAATTTAATTCAGCCCCTTGTAGACCAGTGCTCATAAAAGATATTGGGAATTCATCTCCCCCGTCTTCCTTTTGCGTAAGTACAGCTGCTAGTGAATCATCAGATGCAAAGGTGTACAGTATGAAGTCTTTATCAAAGTTTGGGCTTTTCAAAGAGGGTGCGTGTGCAACAACAGTTTTAATTTTGCTGAATGCGTCCTTTTCAATTTCAGTGCACTTGAATTGTGCATTCTGCTTGACCACCTATTGCAGCGGCTTAAAGATCTGAGCGAAATCAGGCACAAATCTTCGTACAAAGTTTATAGTTCCCATGAAAGATTGCATCCCTTTCTTATTATGGGGCATGGGGATTCGTTCAATAGCCTTAATTCTTTCTGTATCAATGGAGATTTCTTGCTTCGAAACTACGTGACCCAGCAGCTTGCCTTCCGTGACAGCAAACACACATTTCTTAGGATTGAGTGAGATGCCGTACTTCCGGCAGCGTTCAAAAATCTGCCTTAAGTGAAATGCGTGCTCTCCTCTTTTCTTTGAGAATATTGTAATATCGTCAAGGTACACTACCACACTTCGGCCGATCAATCAGCGGAAGGCTATGTCCATAGCCCTTTGAAATGTTGCTCCAGCGTTTATAAGCCCGAAAGGCATCCTTCGGTAGGCAAAGGTTCCCCATTTAGTCCTGAACATTGTCTTCAATCTATCTTCCTCGACTACTAATACTTGATTGTAGCCAGAGAAACCGTCCAATAACGAAAACAGTTCGGAACCCGAGACCATTTGTAGCAACTGCGCCATGGGTGGCACAGGATAGTTATCTTTATCCGAGGCTCGGTTCAGATTTCTGAAATCAACGCATAATCTGATTTCACCAGATTTCTTCCTGACTGGTACCAGATTCGATACCCACTTAGAGTGTCTGACTATAAAGATGATTCTAGCATCCAATAATTTCTTCACTTCACTTTGGATCAGCGGTTCCAGCTTTGGATGCATCTTCCTTAAAGGATGCTGATATGGCTTGATGCCAGATTTGATGGGGATGACATGTTTAATGATGCTGGTGTCATACGTTTTCAGATCTTCGTACGTCCAGGCGAATACATCCTTATATTGTTTAAATAGGCTGACGAACTTATTTCTTTCTGTTGGTGAACAACATTTACCGAGATTCACAATCTTTGGACTCGTCTCAGTCCCTAAATTTATCAGCTCGAACTATAGAGAAGAGCTGTGAGTCTTCACGTTAGCGGGCCTTCTGAACTTTTCATTTAAGTCAAACATCTTTTCTAACGATTTGACTCCTTTAGGGATGAAATTGTCATACTTCATCTCGGCCTGATGTTCTTCATCATCTATGATTGCTCCTTTGAATACTTCGTCATTTGTTAAACATTCTATAATTTGCTGGTCATCATCGAACACTCTTAGATTGGTGATCATATCAGGTATTGAAGGCCTGAAAAGCAATTCAATAGAACATCTGTTATTAGTGGGTACAAGCCTAGCGGCTAATGTGGCTAACAGGTCAGCTGCTGCATTTTTTAGTCTAGGAATTGAAATAATATTGAATGCATCAAAACATTTAAGTAATTCCCATACCTCATTTTGGTAAGCTTTCAAATGAGGAGAAACACAATGTATTTGATTTCTTATTTGCTTTACAATGATTTCTGAGTCACCAAAAACTCTTAAGTTACTTACCTTTAGCTCAATCGCTTTCTTTAAGCCCTGCACCAGTGCTTCATATTCAGCTGTATTATTTGTGCATTCAAATTCTAATCTACATGCAAGAAAGTATTTATTGTTCTGGGGGTCAACTAGGACACAGCCGGCCCCTGCCCCTTCCAATGTCTTCGAGCCATCAAAAAACAAAGTCCAAAACTGACTAACTACTGGACGTGAATCTATTCCTACAGCTACATCTACTATTTTACAGTCAATCTCATCAGCCTGAGAAAATCGAAGGAGATCTGGCTGTGTGTCAGATGTGTTGCCGGCCTCTTCTGCTTGGTAATTTCCTGGTTCTAATTCAATAAAGTAGTTTCCCAAGACAGAATCCACTGGCTCATTCTTTTCTTCAAGTCAGGTAACATTATATTTCATGTGTGGTTCCCTTAAAATTTTAATCTGGTTCGGACTTCCTTTATAGGGAAACCACAAATGTGACCAATCAGAAGCGAAATATCCATTCAGTTTCACTGACCAATCTCTGCTCAGAACAAGACCGTAAGCGTCTGGTATATCTGCCACCACGATGTTAATGACTTGGCACACTTTATCATTCGATGCCAGGCGGATCAAGACGTCCTCCATCTCACCCAGTACTTTTACATTTGTTCTGTCCAACTGGACAACTCTCCACATGGATGGCTTAGGCTGTCAATTTATCCTTTTACATACTGATATTTGCATGACAGTGACCGATGCCCCTGAGTCTACCAGGCAGTTATGTACGTTATGATTGAAAATTTCAAACGTGAGGAGGAACGGTGGATGTTTACATTTAGAATTACCTCCAACGCTGGTTTCTCCAATTTCTTCTTCCTCTTCGGGCTGATTGTCAATGGGCAGCATTTCATCTGGTGCTTCGAGTGCTTTCAGTAGTTTTTTCTTTTGCTGCGGCACTTTGCACATTTCAAACAGTGGGACATTCGCTTTTATCTTCTTTAAGTCTTCAACAATGTCATAATCCAACTGCTGTTCAATGGGGTGAGATTTATCAGCTTTTACCTTCTCTTCATTTGGCTTGGGAGGCATTTTGTTCTGCTTAGGACCCTGGCCAGTAATAGTGAACTCTGGAATCTTATCAGCCAAGGATTTATCGTGAAATTTCTTCTTAATATTTTTCTGCAGCCTCTTGATCTTAGGGAGTATCAAACTATCTTCCTTAACCGCCCCCTGGCTCCTTGTGGCCACGTTGGCTTCCATGACGCCCTTGCATCCTTGATTCCTTTCCTCTTCAACATCAAATAATGAGACTGAATTCCAGAACGCCATGGTCTCCTCTTCATGTTCTTTGGTAGAAGTAGAAACAACATTCTCTTTTCTTTCTACATCGCCTTCTTCTGTTAATCTCGAATCCAACATCTGATTCATGACCGATGTCATTGAATTTATCCATTGCGGACAATTCTTTTCAGAGTGAGGTTGTTGGTGAAAGGTGCAGAAATTTTCCATCCCTATATCTGTCAAATTCATAGATGCAGAATTGTGTGGAGGAGGTTGAGACTGATTGTTGTCCTCTCTTTTCTTGTAATAGGGTCTATAGAACTTTTGCGTTTCCTTCTCCTTCTCCAAGTCTGTGATTTTATTAGAAAGCTTCTGCATCATTTTGGCCATACTTTCATAATCTGGTGACTTCTCTTCCTTGGGCTTAGCAAACAATAAGGCTTTCCTTCCCCCACCCTTCTCTCTTGACTGTTCAGGATAATCTTCAATGCTCTCTCTTTCAGCCTCCACCACTTTTGCCTCTTCATAAGTTTCTGCCAAAGTAGGCTTGGCCCTACCTTTGGCAAACATGGCCAGATCAGGCCCTAAGGCTGATGTATAGTACTCAATCAGGACCTTGTTCGAAGGTTTGTCAACGTCAAAGAAATTCTTGATGTATGCTGCAAATATTTGAGTAAAACTGTGCACCTTCTCCTTTTTTTCTTTCTTTAAGGCACATAGCCCTTTCATGAGGGTTGCGTGAGTTTTTTGAACTGCATACTTACTTCTGAAAATCCTCTCGAAAGTATCCCAATTAGGGATAGAATTAGCAGGCAACCCAAAATACCATGATGCAGCAGCTCCTTTGAGAGTATGTGGGAATAGTCTACACACTACATATTCATGCTCCCCAGCCCTCAATCCTTCTATTGCCAAGTAAAAACTCTGCAGATGATCATCCACTAATATCTTCTCATTGGGATCAAACTTAGGCAACAACTTTTCAAAGGCTTGAGGTAGGTCATGCAAAGGAGGGGTCAGGTTTAGGGGTGATCTGGCTCTCCATGCAGGTGGTGGATTTGGTGGATTAGGAGGAGGTTGGTTGGCGTTAACGCCTGCCATAGGTAGAGTTGAGGAGTGAGGAGGTGAGCCAACAGAAGTATGAGCAGGAGAACTGTAAGGGGTCTCTGGGCCTTCTTGATTCAAAGGTAGGACAACTTCTTGTAATGCTGTTTCTACAAGCTCTTCCGAGTCTCCAACTAACACAGAGTCTTCTACTATAGGACGGTCTTTCTTTTTGTATTCTCTTCTGGGTAGTTCAAGGATAATTGGAAATCCTCCAATCTTCTTTACATACGCCTTGGTGTGTCTTCTCAGGTCATTTACCACTTCGTTACCAATAGAATATAGATGTTCTCTGTTCCTTTCGTCTGGAATTGGATTATGGAACCTGCTGCTTTCAGGACTGTTATCGGTGGAATAATCTCGGGAAAACGGGTTTCCTCGACCAGCCATGCATTGGCGGCCCTCCTTCTAGCGCCGAAACTGTTGAGGCCCGGAAAATCGCAGGCAGCAACAGTAAGGGATTCTCCCCAATCAATGTTCCCAACTAGCCTGTTGACTGTTTGGTATAGGGAATCTGTCTGGTTTTGCGGTCCGGCTACCGTAGGTAAAACAACAAAACAAAGGTTTTACCGGTTGCGGCCCGGTCCACCGAGTTTTTGTATTTTGACTTAAAATATGAAATGCAAGTGCCTAACTAAATGTAGGGTGACCCGGATGCAAGGAGCTGTCACAATGTGATGCGTAGGTTCTTACCTCTCGTCTTAGGCTCACAAGTAGATGAATCACATACAACAAGCAAATAAACTAACTACCTAATCTATCCCTAGGGAGCAGAGTTATCATTCATTGATAAGTAATATATTTGTACATGCATTATGAAAAGTTACAGATAGCTGACACTTCTTTCAAAACACATGAACAATTAAAGATGTTTCAACAACCAAATAACCAATTGTTTATGAACAACGTTTATTACTCACAGCAGAAAAAACATCACAAAATAAACTGCAGAATATTCCAGCAAGAACATAGGTTCAGAAAATCAGAACAATCTCACAGTTAATGAGACACAGCTGAAAACGAAATAGTTCCTCTTCAACATTGCTCATTTAAGTACATTTGATGCATTCCATATTGAACTTCTTCAAGCATGCAAAAATTGCAGCTTCTCATTGTAAAACGAAATAGTTCCTCTTACAATAGACGGTTTACAAATTTTTCAGAGGAAAAAGCCCCTTGCAAAGTCCTATCTTTGAAGTATTTAAACTACACAGCAGATCGTTTGGGATCCCCCCAACATGTGACTTTCCAGTCTCTCAAAACGTTTCAGATTCCTCTTTAGGCCGTTTTGTCTTCCCAATTATTTTCTGTGAGCGTTCATCTCCTGATCAGTAACTGATAGGTCTTCCTAGTATGTGCCTCTGTCATTTTTTGTTTTGTCCTTTTCTCCGCTTTGTCTTCCTTGTAACCCCGCAGGTTTCTATTTGACCATGCTAAGCCTTCACTCCGGGTCGCTTCAACAGTCCATCGAATTCCTCCTGCAAACAATTACGGTGCATCATTCATTGGAATGGGATTTTAAACATTAAAATTATCTTCCTGGAACGGTCGATCCACAAGAAAATAGCCAGGCGCATCCAGATAGAGTCTCGATTAAGCCTTGGGCGGGGAAGTTATAAATCGGCGGTCGGCAGGCTTTGGCGTCGAACGCGGAAAGACTTTCCTGGCCGCAACGGCGGAAAAGAAAGGGGCTAACGGGATGCGAAACGCGGGCTGGAGAAACTTAAATCGGGCGTCGAAAGGTTTTACACTTCGGAAGCTAAAGGACTATCTTAGCCGCAACGACGAACAAGAGAAGGCTAAAGACACTCGACGCAGGCAGGAAACGCTTCAAATCGGAAGTCGGCAAGATTTGGACATCGGAAGTCAAATGGATTTCCCAGCCGCAACAGCGGAAGAGTAAAGACTACGGGCAGGCGACTAAAGATCAATACGCGTCGGCAGTCGAAGCAATTTGCACTTCAGACACCAAACCGCTTTGGCAGCCGCAACAGCGGAAGGGAAAAAGATTGGAGCTTCCGATTCAACATAAAAACGACGCCCGATTCAAGAAAACTTAAGTGTTTAAATAGCTTTTAAGGATCAGCTACAGCTAAATTCGTTCTTCCTTCGAAATGGCAGCCTTAAAGGACAAAGATTTGACTTCTCCAAATTCACATCCGCGACCCAACACGAAAATCAAACATGGCAGAATTAAACAGGCTGGCAATCAAACTTCAAAGTCACTCGAAAAGAAATGATGCTCAAGAGGCTCAAGAGTTCAACGATCCAAATAATTTTAAAACATGAGGAGGGGCCTAACAATTTAAGAAATTTGGAGAAGAACAGTTGCAGCTGCAACAACATGAAAATGAGAATCAAGACTCTCCAAAATCAGAAACAGAGACACCATCTAGGTGGGTTCAGAAGAATATTCCAGAGACACAAATCATAGGTGACAAATATGCTGGAGTTAGTACAAGAAGAAAACTAGTGTTTAATGACCAAGCCTTACTATCAGTGGTGGAACCTAAGAAATTTGTAGAAGCCAACAAAGATGATGATGGGATCAAAGCAATGAATGAAGAGTTGGATCAAATTGAGAAAAACCAAACTTGGGAACTAGTTCCAAGACTTGCAAATAAGAATATTGTAGAAACCAAGTGGGTCTTCAAAAACAAGTTCAATGAAGATGACATAGTGATAAGAAACAAATAAAGATTAGTGTGTAAAGGATATGCTCAAGTGGAGGGGATTGACTTTGAAGAAACCTTTTCACTTGTAGCAAGACTTGAAGGAATCAGAATGTTTTTGGAATTTTCATGTTATAAAAACTTCAAAGTATATCAAATGGATGTCAAGTCTGCATTTTTGAATGGCAAACTAGAAGATGAATTCTATATTGAACAACCTGAAGGTTTCCTCTTGTCAAAAAATGGAGACTATGTTTTTAAACTAAAAAATGCACTCTAGGGAGATGTCAGAAAGAAATTTGTCATTGTTGTCAAATGGGGAGAAAAATTGTCTAAAAGAGAAAATGTTGTCATCAATGCCAAAGAGGGAGATTGTTGATTAAATTGGCATTGTTTTCAACATAATATCATAAGATAACATTGATGAAATAGTCCAAAAAGATTGAGCCAAAATAACACAGTTGGCTAAGCGGAGTCGGAAGCATTATAACGCTAAATTTCTATGAATTGAAGATTTGGACGGCCCAGATCGTAAGAGAGAAATATCAATGGTCTAGAATAGTTTTCAAAATACCAAGATGCAATCTTGTTAAAGCTGCAGAAAGACTATTGCGGAAGATATTTGTGGAAGTAATTTTTGAGAAATTATGAAAAGCATATACGCAACCCGCAATCCGTTATCTGCAACCCGCAATCTGCAATCCACAATCCGATTACGAAAAGAACGTTGCAGCCACAAAATAGCGGAAGTCATTTTTGAAATTTGGGAAATGCACACCCACAATCTGCAATCTGGAAGCTTGTTTTCAAAAAAGATGAAAGGAATTCCTGCAACCCGTAACCCACAATTGCGGAAAGGTAATTGCAGAAATTTAATTGCGGAAGGAATTTGCGGAAATGTGATTACGTAAAGGTAATTGCAAAAGCGGAAAGACTGTTATGGAAAGATAATTGCGGAAAGGCAATTGCAGAAGGATTTTTTTTTGCAGAAAGATAGTTGCGAAAAGGCAATTGCGGAAGGATTTTTCTGAAGAATCACGATGAATATATGTGATTGTTAGATGAAGAATATTAAGCAGGGTTTATTAATCATAAAAATATTTATAAGAATGTATGTGATTGTATTATCTAAAACTAAAGAAGAACTAATTAATAATAGAAGGAAACATGTTTGATGAAGAGGCACGATTTGTTTGATAAACATGCACGACTCTAGATTGAAAGGGCCCAACCTCGAATGAAGAGATATGTTTGTAAAGATAGATGCATGATGTTAAAGGTATTTATATGCAAAATTTCGAGTTTAGGAAAGATGTCTCCGTAGTCCATATCTAAGTAGCAACAACAGAAAACAAATACCAAGGAAGTGATGAGTAAACAATGAAAAAATTGAAGACATAAGAAGATCTGGAAATCTGATAATTTTTTTTTAAGGTGGTAGGGTGGTGTTAGGGTAGGATACATGCCTATAAGGGGGTCATAGCCTCCTTCAAGTGGTAGATGATAAATAGGGTGTCGTAGCATCCTTTTAGTAGTAACTGATAAAATTAGGGGGTCATAGCCTCCTTCTAGTAGTTGCTGGTAGATAAGGTGTAGTACCATCCTTGTTTGTAGTAGCAGGCATAAACTATTTTTAAATAGAATTTCGCAGTGATAAGAAGTATTAGTGGTTTTTCCAATTGGGCTTCCACGATAAATTTGTGCTCTATGCATTTTGTTGATCATGTGTGTTAATAAATAAATTAAAAGTGGTTTTATTGTTAAAAGTTATCAATACTGATTTACGCCCCCCCTCCCCCCCCTCAGTATTGTCCAATATTTCAACAATTGGAATCAGAGCAGGATCCTTCACTACAGTTTAAATCACTGGAAGGAAGATCATATTAAAAACCTCTATGGATCAACAAGAAGGGTTAGACACCAACATATCCCCATTATTTACAGGAGATAATTATGCATACTGGAGGTTAGGAATGAAGTGCCATATAATGTCTCTTGGATACAAAGTCTGTAGGTTTGTTGAAAAAGAGTACGAAATACCAGATGACTTACCTATAGATAGAGATGACCTAGATCAATATGAATCCAATGTTAAATCCTTGAATGCTATCCTGAGTAGGTTAAAAGATTCAGTGTTTGTGAAAGTCATGCAATGCAAAACAACCAAACATGCCTGGAAAAAATTAAAAACTTTCTATGAAGGAGTATCCAAAGTCAAACAATCCAAAATTGAGACATACAAACGACATTTTGAAAATCTAAAAATGAAAGAGGAAGAAAATATTGCAGAATATCTTTTAAGAGTAGATGAAATTGTCAATGCTATTAGAGGGCCTTGGAGGATTAATAAAGGAGAGAGAAGTCGTTGACAAAGTACTAAGAACCATGCCCATGAAGTGTGAATCAAAAGTATCCACTCTAGAAGAACGAGATGATATTGACCTCATGACAATAGATGAACTACATGGGAACTTCACTGCATATGAGGTGAGAATAGGACAAAATGAAGCTTCAAGAAAAGAAGCAACATTTTAGGTCTCAAAAGAACCAAAGAAGTCTAAAACCCCATCTAAGAATCACTTATAAAATTCAGATGATGAAGAAGATTTGTTCATCAAGAAACTAGAGAGAGGTACAGGAAAGTACAAAGGAAAGCTACCTCTAAAATGTTTTAATTGTGGAAGAATCATACACTTTTCTACAAAATGTCCCTATCCTAAACATGATGATAGTGATGAGAGAGAAGTCTCAAAGAAGTTCAAAAATGGGAAGGCATGAAACAAGAAGAATTTTAATGAGAAGAATAATATCCTTTACACCATGGAAGATAGTGAAGATGAAGACACAAGTGGAGATTTGGAAACATAAATTCTATTCACGGGAATAGCAACTCAAGATGGTGAATTAGATGAGGAAGGAGAAGTAGACCTAGAAGATGAACTCATTAGTACTCTTGAAGAACTTAAAAAATGCAGGAAAAAAACAAACAATCAAACCAAATCATTAGTGACATGAAGACCCATCGTCAAGAGGCCAAGAAGATTGAAGAATACCTAGATTTGCAGCTCAAAAAGAGAATATAAGAATCTAAAAGGATTGAAGAAGAGATTACAGACCTTAGAAATAAGTTTGACGATGAGTCTATTAAGTCAAAATTTGAAAACAGTTCAAAGACTCTAGATGACACCTTGAGTAGACAAAGACCATCAAGAGATAATTATGGATTAGGATATGACAAAAGAAAAGAAGCCAAAATGTTCCTCCCTCACAAACCAAGGTAGAAATAAAAGAAGCTATGTTGCTGCACTAAAGAGTCCAATTCAAAAGGAATAAATCAAGAAATCTGATCCATTCTCTCATGACAAAGATAGAACTAATGTGATTCCTAGAAGGCTAATGACAAGTAGATATCAATAGATATTTTTTGGTTATTGCTACTCTTGTAATAATTTTAGTAATAAATCCCTAAACTACAGAGAAAATGAAAATTTTCCTGACTACAAGAAGAATGCATCTAATAACAAACAAAAAGTAAGAAACGATAACTCTTTTGTACCCCTTCAAAGATATGACATAGAGTGTTACAAATGCAATAACCATGGACATATAGCAAGAAATTGTAAACTAGCGACTCCCACAGAGAAGGCTGCTGCAAAAGAGTCTCAAGATAAAAAAATAGAGAAAGGGTTGGGAGAAAAAGAAGATAGAGGAGAAATCCATGATTTCTCTATGTGCAACATAGGAGTTGAATCTATGGCATATTAACAATGAGTGTTCAAAGCATATGACAAGAGACCCAAACAGGTTCATAATCCTAAGAGAAGATAATAAGGGAAAAGTCACTTTTGGAGATAATATGTCTTCCAAAATAATTGGCAAAGGTACATCTGCTATCAATAACAAGATCAAAGATGAAAATATGTTGCTAGTGGAAGACCTCAAGCCTAATCTCCTTAGTGTAAGTCAAACATGTGATCAAGGGAAAATATGCACTTTTGACTCTGAGAAATGTGAAATCAACAAAAAAGACTCAGGAAGACTTGTAGGGACTCCTGTAAGGAATTCAAGTAATGTATACATCCTAGAAAATGAAGAACAATGCTACATGAGTATGATTGATGAAAGTTGGCTGTGGCATAGAAGGATGGGGCACTTAAACTTTGACAATCTTATGAAAGTAAGTAAGAAGGAAGTTGTAAGGGATTTTCCAAATATTTTGAAGCCTCTAAATTTGGTTGGTAAACATTGTAAACATGGGAAGCAAACTAAATCTAGCTTCAAAGTAAAAGAAAATACAACCTCACATTCATTAGAAATAGTTCACATTGATCTCTGTGGACCAACAAGAACTAAAAGATTGCAAGGAGATTATTATTTCATGCTATTCATAGATCATTATACAAGGATGACTTGGGTTACATTTCTCAAAGAAAAATCATAAGCTATTGAGAAGTTTAAAATTTTTAAAGAAAAAGTTGAGAACGAAGCAAATTGGAAAATCAAATGTCTAAGATCAGATAATGGAGGTGAATTCACTTCAAATGAATTCAATGATTTTTGCGAAACCCATGGAATTAAAAGACAGTATTCAACCCCAAATACTCCTCAACAAAATGGAATTGTGGAAAGGAAAAATAGAACAATCCAAAAAGCTGCCAGAACTATGTTAAATGAAGCAAAACTTCCTAATGTGTATTGGAGGGGAGCAATATATACAACTGTTTATATACTAAACAAAGGATAGCTCAGAGTTAATAATGGCAAAACCCCTTACCAACAATGGTATGGAAGATGTACCTCAGTCAAATATTTCAGAGTGTTTGGTAGAAAATGCTACATAAAAAGAAATGAAGATGATCTTGGTAAGTTTGATTCTAGAACCAATGAAGGAATATTTTTAGGATATTCATCCACCAAGAAAGCATATATATGTTACAATTAAAGGCTACAAAAAATCATAGAAAGTGAAGATGTAAGAGTGGATGACATAAAACCAAGAAGAATAAAAATCCGAGATGAAGATGAAGACATGCAAAAGAATGAAGGATTTTATGACGAAGAAGAAAAAAAAGTAGAGAAAGAAGAATCACATGAAAACGGGAATGAAGACACTCCAAGATCAGACACAATTACACCATCTAGGTGGGTTCAGAAGAATCATCATGAGACACAAATCATAGGTGACAATGATGTTGGATTTGGTACAAGAAGAAAATTATTGTTTAGTGAACAAGCCTTACTATCAGTGGTGCAACCTAAAAACTTTGCAGAAGCCAACAAAGATGATGATTGGATCAAAGCAATGAATGAAGAGTTGGATCAAATTGAGAAGAACCAAACTTGGGAACTAGTTCCAAGACCTACGAATACGAATATTGTAGGAACCAAGTGGATTTTCAAAACCAAGTTCAATGAATATGGCAAAGTGATAAGAAACAAAGCAAGATTAGTGTGTAAAGGATATGCTCAAGTGGAGGGGATTGACTTTGAAGAAACATTTGCACTTGTAGCAAGACTTGAAGCAATAATATTTTTTTTGGCATTTTCATGTTATAAAAACTTCAAAGTATATCAAATGGACATCAAGTCTACATTTTTTAATGGAAAACTAGAAAAAGAAGTCTATATTGAACCTGCAGGTTTCCTCTTGTCAAAAAATGGAGGCTATGTTTGCAAATTAAAAAAGGCACTCTATGGTCTCAAGAAATCCCCAAGAGCATGGTTTTCAAGGATATATAACTACTTGAAGAAACAAGGATATAAAAGAGGAGCCACTGATAGTAATCTCTACATAAATATCAAAGATAAGACTATGATCATTGTTGTTATTTATGTGGATGATATCATATTTGGAAGCAATCTACAAATACTGAGTGTAAACTTTGCTTCTGAAATGAATAAGGAATTTCAAATGTCAATGTTGGGTGAATTAACATTCTTCCTAGGATTTAACGTTTATCAATCAGACAAAGGAATCTTGATTTCTCAAACCAAGTACATCAAATATATGCTTACAATGTTTAAGATGGAAGAATCCAAGCCTGTTAGTACTCCTATGATCATTGGTTGTAAGTTAAGCAAGAATGATGAGTCCTTGGGATTGGATCATGCCATGTATAGATCTATGATAGGTAGCCTGCTATATGTGACAACTACAAGACCATATGTGATGCAAGCTGTAGGATTGGTTGCTAGATTCCATTCAACCCCCAAAGAAACACATGTGACAACAGTAAAACAGATTTTCAGATACTTGAAAGGTACTATGGAGTATGGTTTATGGTATCCAAAAATTAAAGACTTCACTTTAAAAGCATTCACTGATGCAGATTGGGCATGAAGTGTTGATGACCGAAAGAGTACCAGTGAAACAACATTATTTTTTGAAGATTTCTTGCAATCATGGTTAAGCAAGAAACAAACCTCTATTTCATTATCTACAACATAAGCTGAATATATTGATGTTGCATCATGTTGCACTCAAGTCATTTGGATGAAGAAGACATTGGAAGACTTGCTTATAAAGTATGTGGACCCAATAGTGATACATTGTGACAATACCAGTGCCATAAACATATCAAAAAATCATGTCATGCACTCCAAGACAAAGCACATTCCAATAAAATATCATTTTCTCAGAGACCAAGTGTCACAAAATGTTGTCAAATTGGAATATGTAGATACAAAAGAACAAGTGGTTGATATATTCACTAAGCCACTACCCAAAGAAACATTTGAGCATCTTAGACATAAGTTTGGAGTAATCTCCTTAAAATAAATATAAAGGAGAAAATATGTCATGTCTGGGGGAGATATGTTAACAGGTGGAGCTGTAAGACATAAATTTGCCATTGTTGTTAAAGGGTGTTATAACTTATTTTACCACACATGGTTGATCACATATTTATGGCCTTTCCTGTCCCTCTGTAGACTCTTTAGACCCCGTGGAATTATATTATCCTTTGATGTTCCAAGATCATCCCTAAAAAAACCTTGTTTATTGCTCTACACAGCTTTTAATCCTGTACTCGCGTGTACACGTGACTTTGGACCTCAAACCCGCGTACATCAGGATGTGTTCATAAGTCCAAACATTTTTGGAATTTTCTTCATATGAGTCCAAATAACTTGACTCTTGGCCTTCCAAATTCCTTGAGAATGCTTGGATTCGACCCTCCATTACCCTTTTGGAGTGTTATATAAGGAACCCCTTAGATACATTGAAGAGGAGGAATTGAAGAGCAACGAAACTATAGTCCATTGTTGCCTCAGTTTGCTTGTACTTGAGTCCGCATCCCTTTGTCCCTTTAGAGCACTTTGTGTTCTTCCTAAGCTTGCCTTTTCTTGTGAGCTTGCTATCAAGAGATGGAGGATTGAGGTGGTAGAGGCCCAGGTGGAGGACTCGGTTTCTCCATTTTGTAGACATGCCAACAAAGGGTGTCACTATTGTAATCTCTGATTTTATTAATAGAAATATCTTTTCCTATCCAATTATGTGCAATTGAATATGAATATTGAATCCATGGATGTGCTTAATTGCTTATGAATTGTTGAATATATATTCTAGAGTAGGTCTAACACAGTATTATAGAGCATGCTTGTCTTGTTTGTTGTTGTTGAGAGCGAATTGCTATTACATGCGTGAATTGGAAATCTCAACAGGGATGGACTTCAACCGTCCGAAACAAGGTACGATTCGGTATCCCTTAGTGTTAGATGTTTGGTTTCTCTTGCATATTGGGAAATATTGATTTCTAGTGTCAAAGCTGTCTGTTGTGGTACACCCCAAGCCTTAGGAAGTTTTGCTTGCCTTCTTGAGCTTTATGTCGGCTCTTTGACTTTGATTTATCAGCCATATAGCCCGAGCTTGTCTCATGTCTATCCAAGTAGATCTTTTTTTACATATCTTTTGCAGCTTGATCATCTCTTTTACCAGGAGGAGACCTTTCCCCGAGTGTCGTTATCCTGCACATATATCATTTCATTGAGAATAGGCACGTTCCACTGCTTGGAACTAGTTTGGTTGTTCCCTAACACTTGTCTTCTCTTAGATTTGTACTATAAAGCACTTTTATTTTTTTTCAAGCTTTTCAAAATATCTGAAAAAGTCCAAAAAAATAAAAAAATAAAAAATCCGGATAGGAAAAGATGTTATCTTTGGTAGCAGTTGAGTCGTGTAGCCTTCGAACAGAACACTATATATCACATCCTTTTGTTGGGTTATTAGTTTGACTTTATGAGTTGTACTCATTACTCTGAGTTTATCTCCACTGACTAGTTAAGCTTCTAGTCCCTATGGAGCCTTTATTGATGCCTCCTGTGTCATAGAGATGTCCCAGTTTGCATATCGAGTCCATGCGGCCTTCCTTCAGTCACCATTCGCCTTTATGCTCTTGTTTGAAGGAAGTTGAAGCTTGAGTTGGCCATTCCTCAGTTATCTTGACTTTGCATGTCGGTCATTCCCGGTATTGTTACTGGTTCGTGCACATTTTGTTCTTCCACATTATACAGTGTTGCTGGGTACCTCGTGTTGGTTGATGGGGGATGCCTTAATTTCCTCCTTCCAACAGATTCCATTCCATCGACATTAGATCATTTATTCTAGAATAGGATTCTAGAGTCCTTTGAGTGCCTTGAGACTTATAGTCATTAGTGGCAGGTTCTCTCACCATCGACAGTTTTGGGAATACATTAATGTCCCCTAATCTATGGATTCTTCTAATTTTTTGACCTCAATGCATCTATTCACACTTGTTAGATTGGACTCTGTACTTTTATTCCCATTTTCATTAGCGGTGGGTGATCTCGCGTCTGTTAATGGTATACATCAATGAACGGTAATCAGACAATGGAATACTATGTTCGACCTCGACACATTTATTTGCATGGTAGGACATATACTCGTAGTGGTTCATGTAGAAGACCTTCCAGCTTGGTGGCATTCCATATATGCTACCTCTTTGATCATGCCAGTGTTCATGAGATTTTAGCTCTCATGATTTGATTCCAGTGTATATCATATATCTTCATGCACTATGAAGAACTTGATCTATTTTATATATTTAGCTATTATGGAGATCTTGATCCGCTGTATATCTTCATCCACTTTGGAGACTATGATCTATTGTATATTGTACGTGGTGATGACCACACATGTCACAATTTGTATATCATGCCTATGCATAGCCATTGTACTCTTATGTATCTGAGACTACTATATGTATTTGCAGTCATATGCAGAGATTGATTATTGTATTGCACTAATGAGTGGTTGGTTCTTCCACATGGGTCTTCATTAGTCCACTTCTAGGATGGATTTTATAATGTATTTCGGCCATCATGTTACCCCTCCGACCTCACACATTAGGGGGCATCTGTTATAGTTTATTTTACCGCACATGGTTGATCATATATTTATGGCCTTCCCTATCCCTCTACAAACTCTTTATACCCCATGGACTTATATTATCCTTTGATGTTCCAAGATCATCCCTAAAGAACCCCTGTTTATTGTTGTACGCGAATTTTAATCCCATACTCACGTGTACACATGACTTTGGACCTCAAACCCGCGTACATCGGGATATGTGCATAAGTCCAAACATTTTTGGAATTTTCCTCATATGAGTCTGAATAAATTGACTCTTGGCCTTCCAAATTCCTTAACAACGCTCAGATTTGACCCTCCATTACCCTTTTGGAGTGCTATATAAGGAACACCTTGGATACATTGAAGAGAAGGAATTGAAGAGAAAAGAAACTATAGTCCATTGTTGCCTTAGTTTGCTTGTACTTGAGTCTGCATCCCTTTGTCCCTTTGGAGCACTTTGTGTTCTTCCCAAGCTTGACTTTTCTTGTGAGATTGCTATCGAGAGATGGAGGATTGAGGTGGTGGAGGCTCAGGTGGAGGACTCGGTTTCTCCATTTTGTAGACGTGCCGACAGAGGTTGTCACTATTGTAATCTCTGATTTTATTAATAGAAATATTGTTTCCTGTCCAATTATGTGCAATTGAATATGAATATTGAATCCATGGATGTGTTTAATTGTTTATGCATTGTTGAATATATATGCTAGAGTAGGTCTAACACACTATTATAGAGCATGCTTGTCTTGTTTGCTGTTGTTGAGAGTGAATTGCTAATACAAGCGTGAATTGGAAAGCTCAATGAGGATCGACTTCAACCATCCGAAACAAGGTACGATTCGGTATCTGTTAATGTTATATGTTTGGTTTCTCTTGCATATTGGGAAAGATTGATTTCTAGTGTCAAAGCTGTCTGTTGTGGTACACCCCAAGCCATAGGAAGTTTCTCTCTGTAACAAAGGGGGAGAAAAATTGTCTAAAAGAGAAAATGCTGTCATCAATTCCAAATGGGGAGAGTGTTGATTAAATTGGCATTGTTGTCAACATAAGATAATAAGATAACATTGATGAAATAGTCTAAAAATATTGAACCAAAATAACACAGTTGGCTAAGCAGAGTCGAAAGCATTATAACGCTAAATTTCTATGAAGTGAAGATTTGGACACCCCAGATCATAAGAGAGAGAAAGATCAATGGCCTAGAATAGTTTCCAAAATTCCAAGATGAAATCTTGTTAAAGCTGCGGAAAGACTATTGTGGAAGAGATTTACGAAAGTAATTTTTGAGAAATTATGAAAAGTAGATCTGCAACCCGCAATCTGCAATATGCAACCCACAATCTACAATACGCAATCCAGAATCCGACTACGCAAAGAACATTGCATCCGCAAAATAATAGAAGTCAGTTTTGAAATTTTGGAAATGCACACCCGCAATCCGCAATACGCAATTTCAGAAAGGTAATTTTGGAAATATTGTTGTGGAAAGTTAATTGCAGAAGGAATTTGAAGAATTCTGTTTTTGAAAAATTTGAAAGGCATTCTCGCAACCCGCAACTTGCAATTGCGGAAAGGTAGTTATGGAAGGAGTTTGCGGAAAGGTAATTGCAGAAGTGGAAAGGCTGTTGTGGAAAGGAAATTGCAAAAGGATTTTGTTTTGCATAAATATAGCTGTGGAAAGGCAATTACAGAAATATTTTTATGAAGAATTACGATGAATATATGTGATTGTTAGATGAACAATATTAAGCATGGTTTATTAATCATAAAAAGATTTATAAGAAGGTACGTGATTGTATTATCTAAAATAGAAGAATAATTTATTAAATAGAGAAGTAAAGAAACACGTTTGATGAAGATGCACAATGTATTTGATAAACATGCATGACTCTAGATTGAAAGGGCGTGATCCAGAATGAAGAGAGATATCTGTTTGTAAATATATATGCATTATGTTAAAAGTATTTATATGCAGGATTTTGAGTTTAGGAAATATGTCTTTGTAGTCTAGGTCTAAGTAGCAGTAGCAGAAAATAGAGACCAAGGAAGTGATGAGTAAACATTGACAAAATTGAAGACATAAGAAGATCTGGAAATCTTATAAAAAAATATTAGGGTGGCAGGGTGGTTTTAGGGAAGAATAGAGGCATGCAAGGGGGTCGTATCCTCCTTCTAGTGGTAGTTGATAAATAGGGTGTCATAGAATCCTTTCAGTAGCAGCTGATAAAACCAGGGAGTCTTATCCTCCTTCCAATAGTTGCTAGTAAATAGGGTGTAGTACCATCATTTTCTATAGTAGAAGGCAGAAACTATAAGTAAATAGAATTTTGCAGTGATATAAAGTATTGGTGGTTTTCCCAATTGGGATTCCACGATAAATTTGTGTTCTATGTATTTTGTTGATCATGTGTGTTAATAACTAAATTAAAAATGGTTTTATTGTTAAAATTTATCAATACTGATTCACCCCCCCTCTCAGTATTGTCCAATATTTCAACAATTGGTATCAACGCAGGGTCCTTCACTGCAGTTTAAATCATTGGAAGGAAGATCCTATTAAAAACCACTATGGATCAACAAGAAGGGTTAGACAACAACAGACCCCCATTATTTACATGAGATAATTATGCATACTAGAGTGTAAGAATGAAGTGCCATCTAATGTCTATTTGATACAAAGTCTGGAGGTCTGTTGAAAAAGAGTACAAAATAATAGATGACCTACCTATAGACAGAGACGAACTAGATCAATATGAATCCAATGCTAAATCCCTGAATGCAATCGTGATTGGGTTAAGAAATTCAGTGTTTGTGAAAGTCATGCAATGCAAAACAACCAAACATGCCTGGAAAAAATTAACAACTGTCTATGAAGGAGTATCCAAATTCAAACAATCCAAACTTTAGACATACAAAGGACACTTTGAAAGTCTAAAAATGAAAGAGGAAGAAAATATTGCAGAATATCTTTTAAGAGTAGATGAAATTTTCAATGCTATTAGAGTTTTTGGAGGAGTAATGAAGGAGAGAGAAGTCGTTGACAAAGTACTAAGAACCATGCCCATGAAGTATGAATTAAAAGTATCTACTCTAGAAGAACAATATGATCTTGACCTTGTGACAGTAGATGAACTACATGGGATATTCATTGCATATGAGATGAGAATGGGACAAAATGAACCTTGAAGAAAATAAGTAGCATTTAAGGTCTCAAAATAACCAAGGAAGTTTGAAACCCTATCTAAGAATCACTCAAAAAATTCATATGATGAAGAAGATTTGTTCATCAAGAAACTAGAGAGAGGTACGGGAAAGTACAAATGAAAGCTACCTCTAAAATGTTTTAATTGTGGAAGAATTGGACAATTTTCTACAAAATTTCCATATCCTAAACAAGATGATAGTGATGAAAGAAAAGTCTCAATGAAGTTAAAAGGGGAAGGCAGGAAACAAGAAGAAGTTTAATGAGAAGAAGAAGATCCTTTACACCATGGAAGATACTGAAGATGAAGACACATGTGGAGATGAGGAAACATAAATTCTATTAATGGGAATAGAAACTCAAGATGGTGAATCAAATGAGGAAGGAGAAGTAGACCTATAAGATGAACTCATTAGTACTCTTAAAGAACTTAAAAATGCAGGAAAAAAAACAAACTATCAAACTAAATCATTAGTGACTTGAATTCCCAACTTCAAGAGGCCAAGACGATTGAAGAAGACCTAGATTTAAAGCTCAGAAAGAGAATACAAGAATTTGAAATGCTTGAAGAATAGATTAGGCACCTTAGAAAGAAGTTTGATGAAGAGTCTATTAAGCGAAAATTTGAAAATAGTTCAAAGACTCTAGATGACATCTTGAGTAGACAAAGACCATCAAGAGATAAATCTGGATTAGGATATGACAAAGAAAAGAAGCTCGAATGTTCCTCCATCACAAACTAAGGTAGAAATAAAAGAATCTATGCTGCTGCACTAAAGAGTCCAATTCAAAAGGAAGAAATCAAGAAACCCGATCCATTCTCTCATGACAAAGATAGAACTAATGTGACGCCTAGAAGACCAATGACAAGTAGATATCAACATATATTTTTAGGTCATTGCTACTCTTGTAATAATTTTGGTCATAAATGCCTAAACTGCAGAGCATATGAAAAGTTTCGTGACTACAAGAAGAATGCATCTAATAACAAACCAAAAGTAAGAAACCATAACTCTTTTGCACCCCTTCAAAGATATGACATAGTGTGCTACAAATGCAACAACCATGGACCCAATAGTGATAAATTATGACAATACCAGTAGTAACACCCCGGTTTTGACCCCGTTGCATTAGAGCTATATGATGTATATATTGTAAATAATCATGGTGCGGAGCTAAAGGCCAAGGCCCCACCATTGATTCGT
>LPNX010968108.1:80282-166212 GCA_001517045.1 Pseudotsuga menziesii | reverse complement strand
GGCCTGATAAACCTGACCATGTTGGCTTGGTTGTCTTGTTGATGGCCTGATAAACCCAACTATGTTGGCTTGGCTGTGTTTTGTGTATCCTTGGCTATGTGTAAGTCTGCTTGTTCCTTATTCCTTAGGGAATCATGCCTAGCTCGGGGGTGGTAGCATTGCTGAGAGATTTAGGAGCATGCTAGCTTATGGTTGGGTGGAACGTTGCAGCGACGTAGCTGGTTGTGGAACGAGTTCTTCATAAGATAAGTAATCTTGTCTATTTTACTCCTGAAATCATTTTACTGCTAATGAATATGGTGAACATGTTGAATGCTTGTATGAATGTATGTTTCTTTCGTTGTGTATGATAAATAATTGTATCTGTGTATGTTCTACTTCAATGCATTTTGTTTCAACATTTTATGAATGCACATGTTCATGGGGCTGGTTTCCCGGATGGTTAAGGACATGGTAGCGTCCTCTTCGCCGGTTAGAGGGTTGGGGACGTTATAGTGTGGTATCAGAGCTTGCAGGTTGCAGCATGGGCCTCTATGGGCCATGAAAGACCAGTTAGCAGAGGCATGTTGCCTTTTGCCCAGGAGGAGTCGGTGAATGACTGGGAAATTTTAAAAAATTGTCTAAGTGTTGAGGCCATCGGTGATCGGCGACGGTTAGCTGTTTGGATCAGCGAAAGTTAGTGGTTCATACACCCCCCATTTCGGAAGCCTAGATTGAACATCAGCCATTGCGGCTAGCCAGCAAACTATCCTTCCGACGGATAGAGGCTTCAACCGCCGATGCTGCAGTGATTAGTACTTTCGACAGCCGATGAGCTACGAAGGATGAGGTTAGTGGATTGAACGTCCGCTGTTGTGGCTAGCTAGCGAACTATCCTTCCGACGGATAGAGGCTTCAACTGCCGATGCCATAGTGATTAGTACTTCCGACAGCCGATGAGAAGAAAATTTTAAAATTTTATTTAAGTATAAGGTCGTTGAAAATTTATTGAGGATTGGATCATCAATCGAGTACGTTAAAGGTTTGAGAATCTGCTGTTGTGGCAGTCTAGGACACTATCCACCCGACGGTTAGTAGGTCCAATAGCCAATAATATCCACGGAACCCACAGTGAGATCGCTTTCCGTCGTTACGGCTGCCTAGAAGACTAATCGTCTGACGCAATAACATAGCTGATCGCTGACACAGAGGAGGCAAGTTGCCATTTGGATCGCCGCAATGACAGGAAGTATAGTGACTTGGATCACTGATGAATAGAAGATGGAAGAGCCGATGCCGCGGAAGACAAGGCAAGAAGAAAATTCAAATTTTCTCTAAGGCACGAGATCATCGTCCATCGGGAAATGTTAGTGGATTGGATTGCCGATCGGAAAATGTTCAATGAAGGTGACTCGCCATTGCAGCTGCTTAGTCGACTAGCCCTCCGACGCCGCAGCAACTAGTGCTTCTGACTGCCAATAGAATTATGGCTACGGAAGACTTAAGGAGAATAGTCATTGACATCGCCGATCAGAAGTCTAGACGTTTTCCCATGGAAACCGAAGTAAGAACACTTTCCACCGTTGCGGCTGCCCAAAGGACTATGCACCCGATGCATAGTCAACTTGATCGTCGATGCAGATAGGAAGTGTAGGTGTTTTGACTACCGCAGTGTCGACAGAATAGCTGGGAAGAGGTCCGATTGGGCCTAAGGAAGTTTGGGTTTTCCAAAGATTTTCCCAGTAGTTTTTCGAGCACTTTTCGACTGTCTTCAGTCGGTTTTCAGCAGATTTCAGCAGACTGTCCGTGGTCACGGAGCTGAATATGAAATAGAGAAAATTCTGTGTTTTAGCATAATTGTTGTTTTATGAATTTCCAGAATAAAAGGTAAGTAATTTTGATTTATATTAATATTATGAAACTAACAGTTTGCTACAAGCACATTTACAGAACTTTAGATAACTTCCAAGAGCAGTACTCCAGAGAGAACAGTGTGGTAAAGCCAAAGGTGGTTCAGTCATGAGAACCCATGATGGGTATGATGCTCAGGATTCTTACGAGCGAGCAGAAGATGCCATGGGAGAAAATGTCTGTAATGGGAATGATGACATAGAGTCTAATGGAAAGAGATTCCAAGAGACACCGTCCGAGGTTGCACCCACCATGAGAAGCTTGGTTAAAGCCCAGGAAGAGCAGCATCAGTTGAATGCTGCCATATTGTAGAGTTTGACAGATTTACAGAAAAATATAGATTCTGGACAGGGTACATCAAGGCCAGAAGGCAGTAAGAGCAGCACTAGGAGAAGGAGAAGGACTTCTAGTGGATCGTCTGACTCTAAAGAATCCAATGAGGATTCCAGTTCTTCTTCTCGTAAAAGAAAAAAAAAGAGACACCATAGGGATCTCTCTCGGGATGAATTTAAGAAAGCTAAACCTCCTACATTTGATGGTGAGGTAAAGACTAGACAAGAGGCTGAAGCTTGGCTTTTTGGAATAAAGAAGTACTTTCAAGTGCATGACTATTTGGGTAACATGAAGGCAAGAGTTGCCATATTCAATTTGAATGGAAGAGCATCCATTTGGTGGGAACACTTCAAGCAAGTAAAGAGGATCAGTGAAAGGAGACTTCAGTGGAAACAGTTCAAGAAGTATTTCAAGCAGAAATACCTCTCTGACAGGTATTATGATGACAAGATTAAGGAGTTCCATGAGCTGAGGTTGGGACAACGGACCATGGAAGAATATGCAAATAAGTTTTTGGAGCTATTGAGGTATGTTCGGTACATCAGAGATGAAAAAGTGAAGGTCCAGCATTTTCTGAGTGGATTACCTCAGTATTACAAAGATAGAATTGAGTTTTATGAACCTAGAACTCTTGAAGAAGCAATAAGGAAGCCTAAGTATTGTTATGAGCAAAGCAAAGGTAAGCCGGATTACCATAAGGCATGGAAGGACAAGAAGAATGAGAAGTTTGACCAAAGAAAGAAAGGTTTCAAACCTTCTAACTTCAAGAATCAACATAAGCAGCCATCCCAAGCTGCGAGTAAGCCAGTCGGAGTGACAAGAGAAAAGCCTAAGGATCCACAACAGAATAGAGGACCACTTCAATGTTGGAAATGTGGAGGACTCTGTTGGGCCCAGAAATGGCCTCTTTTGACCACCCTTAATTACCTCTTCTTGTTCTATCCTACCCCATTAAGCATGTCAATTGAACGTTTTACCACCACTTTACTCTTCAAACCACGAAGGTATGATTGGTCATTGTTTTATTTTATTAATACTTATGATTGTGATAATTAAGGCTTCACATCTCTCAATGCGCTAACATATTATGGTTTATAAAGGTATTTTGAGATATGTGGACTGCAGGAAGATTGGGCTGAACAAGCTATGAAAAGGATGGGCATTCACTGCTCAAGTTGATCCCCGTCCATCCTATCATCACCCAAAGAATGCGGTTTCAGTGCGATATCTTGGACAAAGCTGTGACAAGGTAGCTGTAACAGAATGCGTTAGACTTGGAGGCCAACAGTGCATTGCTACTTATGTGTAGCCATAATCTGAAGATATCGTCACTCCTGGGGCGATTAACAGTTTTCCTCTGTTTCCTATTTTTCATCCTGCCACATTTGTAATAGTTGTTGTCATTTAGGGCGCCTGAAGATCAGAGATCTTCATGGCTACCCCATAATAGGATAGGGTGTTATGATCTACATGGTATAAAATATGGAGAATTGTTTCGAGCCAGGGGTTGCTGAACAAATAATCAATTCATTGTATTAGCTGTGAGGAGGAATTGTGTAATCACTCTGTCTTTTAATACAAGGAGTTACTTCTGATGTAAAGGTTTTTATGTGTGTTCAGCCAGCATCTCTGTGTGAAGGCTGGGCCCGCCTTTCACAGGGATTACTGAGTTAAATTAGGACTTTTCAATTCCTTTGTCGTGTGATGTTATGTTAATTTTATTTTCTCATAAGAAGCTGTAACAAGTGTGGATTTACAGTGTGTTGTGATTGCATTCCTTGGAGATCTGTAGTGGCATAGTGTGACAATCGACTAAGTAGGTAATTATTTCTTATGCAATTCATGTGGTAACTGTAATAGCTCTGCTCATCCTTAAATATTTTAGCTGTCATTCCATGAATCTTTTAGCTTGTCTTTTATTGTTATGATTACCAAATTTCATTCCTGCACTTTAGTTTCCTAGAATAGCCGAACTCAATCTCTGTGTTTGAATTCCTAGATCAATATTTAATTTATGTTTGTGGGTTCCTAGGTCAATCAGATTGGATAGGTGAGTTAATCATTAAGTGATGTGAATAGGATTTCCTTTCATCTGCAATTGTAATTTATATATGACTTTTATCTTTCCATTCTTAGATCAAGGCATAGCAGAAGGTAATTGTGATTGTATTGCTTAGAAGATAACCGGATTAAGTAGATTCTTGGGATGAGCATAGCTGAATAGAGGATAGTATTGTTCAATTATAGTGATTTTGTGTTTAAGCATATACTGTGCATGTTATCCTTGATATACAAGACTTTCCTGGGTTGACAATAAATATTGTACACTCTGTATGTTAGTGGTAATTCACTTGCATATTGGGTGCCCGACATTTTGGCACCGTTGCCGGGGGAGGATAAAGATTAAACAACATCATTAGTTGCATCTTGTAATTGTTTCTATTCAGTCTTTTCCATTTCTTGCTGTAATGATTTGGGTTGCAAGAATACAAGAAGGGTAAAGCGTGATCATCTTTCGACTCCCAAAACCCCACAAAATAGTAACAGTGCAGGTGGTTTGGGTCGTGGTCGAGGTCCACAATTGGGCAGAAAGACATTCATTGACGATCTTGTTGACAGGACTGATTCATCCACCAGGGCTTGCCATCAAGAAATTTCTATCAGAAGAAGCTCTGCTGATCCTGGGGCGCCAGCATCAGGGTTCACATTGGAGAACACACGAGCAGCCGCGACTTCCTCAAATATCCCTGTAGGAGAGGACAAAGATGGTACAACCGGACCTGCTGGTAGAGGCCTGATCTACCACATTTATGGGAAGGTTGTAACTAAAGAAGAGTGGACACAGTTCCACCAAAATATTACTGATCAGTGGAGGAACGAGGAAAAGAACAAGGAGAAGAACGAAGAAAAGAACGAGGAGAGGGACGAAGGAACGAATGAAGAAGAGAAAACAAAAGAAGGGATGAGTAACAAACACGAATCTGACAAGGAAGAGGCAATGGGGGAAAACTATCATCATGAAAATCATTCCCTGCCTGAAGGAACGATGGCTATACTTAATTATCGATTCAGCAGCCAGAAGGGACAGCCTCTATGAAAAATATATCAGCGTCGGTGTTGCCTCGCTTCCATGGAAAAGCGGCAGAGGACCCAGACGAATTTCTTTTCAAATTCGATATCCTCTGTCGCAGCTACGACTACGTCACCGATGCACAAAAGCTAAAACTCTTCCCTGCCACTTTGAAGGACAGTGCATTACGTTGGTTCATGAGCCTAGGAGGAGGAACTGTCACTAATTGGGACAGGATGAAACAGGTGTTCCTAGAGAAATATTAGGAATATTACAACACCAAGGACAAAAGAGAATAATTGTTCAAAATGGTGCAGAAGGAGGACGAGAGTCTGGAATATTTTGTAGAAATGCTTTTATACAACGTGCAAAGAGCTGGATAGACGAACATAGGGTTAGATGTGCTCAAGATAATCCTGCTTCACAAGATTAGGGATGATTGTCTAGATATGTTAAACCTGTTAAGCTAGGGGATATCTCCAAGGAATCTTTTGGAAAGATTGTGGAATTATGTAAAAGGTACTCCAGGGGATCTTCCAGGAACAACAGGCGGGACAAACGGGATAATCTAGAATGCGATGTCTTCGACAGAACTCAGAAGTCATCTAATGGAGGAGCCACCCATGCAGAGATAGGCAATCTCCTTTAAAATTTTAAAACAGAAATGATGAGCTCTATCTCCTCGGAAATCGACGTATTGAAGGCAAAACAAAAATAGGTAGTAGAGGACCTCACACTAGGTGTGTTTTTCCCTCGATGTAGAAAGAACCATCCTCTAAGGGAGTGACCGCTTGACAAAGTAGAGGTGTGTCAGCTGTGCAAGCTGAACCACGACACAAAAGAATGTCCCTCACTTCCCCATGTGAAGGCTATTCTGCAGGCATCAACTCTAGAGGTGGAGTCAGCCTACTTCATTGCACAGAAGAAACCTTGGCAGCCTCGAAACCAAGGTATGACCCCATACTCGATTCCATTTTTTAATAATATGAGCAATTGGAATAATATGCAAAATGTGAATACACAATTCCCTTCAAATTATGCTCAGTGGAACCCTTCCCAACCTGCAATACAAAATTATAACTCATGGAATCCCTCGACACAGCCACCACACCAACCTACTTCTTGGTCTCCTAGATGGAGGAATTTCCATCCAGGGAATCATTTTCCTCAACAACCTCCACCTCAATAGCCACCATACCCTCCTCAATATCCTCAATACCCTCATCAGCAGTCGCAGCTGTAGTTGCAGAACAATTCTATCCCTAATGCACCGATACGACCTCAGCTGCCTACTCAACCTAATCCTAACCCAAACAATAAAATAATCCATCAATTTGAGACTGTCAACATGCCAGCCTACTCCCTTTCTCCTGTGCCTTGCAATGATATTCATTTACGGTCAGGGAAAATAGTAGAGCCTATAATTATAGAAGATGTTCCACTCTCTGTACATGAAGAAGGGGTGAATCCACAGCATCTGTCCGATACAATTCCAATTATTGAAGATGTTGAACATCCCACAAATGGGACGGCTAAAACAAAAAATGATAAATCCAGTGATGCACAACCTACCCAGCTGATTAGGCAACCACCGTATCCCTAGAGATTAATGCTACCAAGGGCAGGGGGACAACCTCAGTTTAACCTCTTAGGAGAGTTAAAGAATCTTTATGTTAAAATCCCCCTCCTTCAAGCTCTTCAAGATGTACATATCTATGCTTGAACTGTTCGGGACCTGTGCACAAAGAAACCAGGAAGGAAGCCTAGAGATCCTCCCACTGTCCACGTCATAGGGAAATTATCTGCATTAATAACAGGAAAAACCCTATTAGCCAAGTATGGTGACCCTGGGAATCCCACTATCATTGTGCAGATTGGGCATACACAGATACCCAACGTACTAGTAGATTTAGGAGCAACGATTAATGTCATGACAATTGAGACTGTAAGAAAACTTGGGCTCACTAATATTAGGCCGACCCCCAATGTTTTAGAACTGGAAGATAGATCCACCATTAAACCTGAAGGAATTCTGGACAATCTCATCATCTCAGTTGATTCATGGGAGTATCTTGCTGACTTCTTGGTTTTACAATCGAAGTCACAGCTGGGAGGACACCCATTGATCCTGGGAAGGCCTTGGTTGGCCATAGCTGATGCTTGCATCAGCTATCGATCTGGGTCTATGACCATATTTGATGGCACGGAGACTAAGAACCTCACTCTTTATCCTCCATCTCGGCCGAGTCTAGAAGCTGAAACCTCTTTTTGGATGGAGCCAAAGGAAGAGGAGGGTGTTCAACCATTATGAACTATAGGGAAGGCCTTAACTTTTAAGGATGAAACTGAAGACAATGCCATTAATAACTTCATCAGTGAACCCACCTTAGTCAATAAAGAAATTTATCAAATCCTGAACATTACTCTGGGCAAGGAAGAACAAGAAAATATCACAGAAGAAGCACTAGTCGGTGACACACACATAATCCCAATATTGAAAAATTCAAAAAATATTCCTATTGAGGTAGAGTTTGGAAAAACCTTGAATATTAATCTCAACCTCTCCTTAGATGAACATAAGAGCCTGATTAGTCTCTTGAAAGAACACAAGGAGGCATTCGCCTGGGAGTATACAGACATGAGGGGTATTCCCTCTAACCTGTGCACCCATCATATTTATATTAAAAGCGACTCTCGGTCTGTGTGTCAGCCTCAACAACGAATGAATCCCAATATTAGGGACATAGTGAAGGAAGAGATTCAGAAACTCTTGGAAGCAGGATTTATACATCATATTTCAGACAGTGAGTGAGTTTCCCCACTCGTAATTGTACCCAAGAAAAATGGTAAATGGAGATTCTGTGTCGACTATAGGGAGATAAACAAAGCCACACAAAAAGACCACTTCCCTTTGCCCTTTATTGAGCAAGTACTCGACACCCTATCAGGGAAGAAGTTCTTCTCCTTCCTAGATGGGTTTAGCGGGTACAATTAGATTCAGATTGCTCATGAAGACCAAGATAAAACTACCTTCACTTGTCTGTGGGGAACGTTTGCCTACAGAGTGCTCCCCTTTGGTTTATGTAATGCACCAGCAACATTTCAAAGAGCTGTAATCGGCATATTTTTTGACTTAGTTAATGACAATATGGAAATTTTTATGGATGATTTTACTCCTTACGGCAAGGATTTTGAAGAAGCATTGGAAAATTTGAAAAAAGTTTTAACTCGCTGTGAACAGACCCAGCTCTCTTTAAGCACTGAAAAGTGCCATATGATGATGAGTGAAGGAGTAGTATTGGGGCACTTCATCTCTGTCGATGGCATTCAGGTGGACCCCTCAAAAATCAAGGTGATAAAAAATATACCTACTCCTGCAACTCAAAAAGAGGTGCGAAGTTTTCTGGGGCATGTTGGATACTACCGAAGATTTATAGAAATTTTTTCCAAACTTGCTTCTCCTTTGTTTTCATTGTTAATGAAGGATGTGCAGTTTGTTTGGAGTGAAGCATGCCAGGCAGCGTTTGTTAAGCTTAAGGAGAAGCTGTCCATAGCTCCTATCTTAAGAGGACCTAATTGGAGCCTACCCTTTCACATTTTTTCAGATTCTTCTGATATTGCCATTGGAGCAGTTTTAGGATAGCAGGATGGTCAAGTACCTTATGCAATTTATTATATTAGTAAAAACTTAGCCCCTGTTGAACTTAATTATACTGTCACTGAGAAGGAATTCTTAGCTATTGTCTACTCCATTAACAAATTTCAACATTACATTATTGGGTATCCTACATTTGTGCACATTGACCACTCTGCCATTAAATATCTAATGAACAAACCCATCACTAATGCCAGAGTGACTAGATGGCTCTTATTATTACAGGAATTTGATATTACTATCATAGATAAACCTGGAAAAGAAAATGTTGTCGCTAATTTTTTATCTCGTTTCACTAACAGTGATGATAATTTTCCTATTGAGGACTCTTTTCTAGATGAACATTTATTCGCAATTTTAGCTCATTCCCCTTGGTATGCAGACATTGCTAATTATCTGGTTGCAAGAAAGCTTCCGACACATATGTCTAAAAGAGAAAAGAGAAAAATCATCCAGCAAAGTGCTAGGTATTGTTGGGTAAATGGTCATCTCTTTTACACAGGTCCTGATCTTGAAATCAGAAGATGTGTAAGGGAAGATGAAATCTTTCATATACTGAAGGCCTACCACGATGAACCTTGTGGGGGACACTTTGCAGAAAAAAGGATAGGACACAAAGTGCTGAGGATGGGCTACTATTGGCCAACTCTTTTCAGGGATGCAAAAAGGTATGTTCAGTCCTGTGATAGCTTCCAAAGGATGGGCCAGCCCAATAGATCAGATCAAATGCCTCTGCAACCTCAATTAGTAATTGAACCATTTGATAGATGGGCTCTGGATTTCGTTGGCCTTATCAGTCCTCATTCCAAACAGAAAGCTTACATCTTGATTTGTACCGAATATATGACCAAATGGGTGGAAGCTATAGCTCTGGCGAAGGCTAACGACCAGGCTGTGATTGAATTTCTATACAGTGAAATCTTTACCCGTTTTGGGGTACTTGAGGAAGTAGTTACTGATGGGGGACCGTAGTTTATGTCGCATCACTTTGAAGCTCTGCTACAGAAGTATCATGTTCAGCATAGGGTAGTTTCACCTTACCATCCCCAAGCCAATGGCCAGGTGGAAAGCACTAATGAAGTTATTGAATCCATCCTTACCAAGACAGTCAAGAGCCATCATAGAGATTGGGCTGACAGGCTTCCGGAAGCAGTATGGGAATATCGCACCACTTGGCGTAACACCACAGGTTTCTCTCCTTATGATTTAGTGTATGGAAAAAGTGACATCTTCCCAATTGAATTTGAAATCAAGACCCTGAAGACGGCCACCAAAGTAAGCCTAGATGTAACTGAAGCCCAGAAAAGAAGATTAAATCAATTGAATGAACTGGACGAGAATCAGTTAGCTGCAGTGGACCAGACAGTGTTAATTCAACAACAGAGATCCAATTGGCATGACCGATTCATTAAAAAGAAGGTCTTTTGTGAAGGAGACTGGGCATTATTATACGATTCCAGATTCAAAAGAGATTTCAAGGACAAATTACGTACAAGATGGCTGGGCCCATACCTAGTAGACAGGGTATTTGATAACGGCACAGTCCACCTGGTAACCATTGATGAAAACCTTGTACCATTATTTGCTAATGGTCACAGGCTCCGACTGTACCGTAAACCAATTTCAAAGGATGCATTTATCTCACAAATTTCCGCTGACCCAGATTATCAGCTAGCACAAGGGCAGGAATTTCTCTCTGCCTCTGTTAATCTTTAATTAATCATTGTAAATCGTGCATGAATCATTGTACATAAATCATTGTTGTTTTTTTTGCTTTTTTGTTATATTATCTTTTCTTTTTGCACTTGATCTTCTTTGTTTTCTGTTGTTTTTTTCAAGATTTGCAGGGAAGCGCCCAAGGATGAGGGTCAGATTGGGCCTGTCGACCAGAAGTCATTTTTCTGTGCCTTCCCGCACCACGACTTTTTTTCTTTCTTTCTTTTTCCTTAAATAAATTTGTCGCAGCTGCGACACCCACTTTTCGGCGGCTGCGAAAACTTTTTCGACAGCTGCAACACTTTTTTTCAGCGGCTGCGACAACTTTTCTGGCAGCTGCAACACTTTTTCCAGCAGCTGCAACAACTTTTTCCGGCAGCTGCGACACCCATTTTTCGGCAGTTGCAACACCTTTTCCAGTAGCTATGCAATCCATTTTTCGGTAGTCCCGACATCGTTTTCCGATGGCTGCAACACTGTTTCCGGTAGCCGCCGCATCATGAAACTCCGCCTTATTCCATTCCCACACACTGTGACCTCGTTTCACTTTTAACCATAAAACCTGTTTCCCGTCGCTCTAGCGCAGTCACTTTCCGTCCGCTTAACATTTTCCTTCTCTTTTTCGGCGGCTATGACATCTTTTTTGGCGGCTGTGACATCCTCTTCGGTGGCTGCAATATCTTTTCTGGTAGCTGCAAATCCACTATATTTAGCTGATGTTTCCAGCATTGAAGGCCGCGTCT
This sequence comes from Pseudotsuga menziesii, assembly GCA_001517045.1. Taxonomy (NCBI): domain Eukaryota; kingdom Viridiplantae; phylum Streptophyta; class Pinopsida; order Pinales; family Pinaceae; genus Pseudotsuga; species Pseudotsuga menziesii. Next base: position 154,805 of record LPNX010968108.1, on the reverse strand, counting down.
CTACTTCAATTTCTTTATGACCTGTGGCTCTGACTCCTGTGTTATTAGCAGACCTCTTTGTACGCCATCAACTCCTCTAGATATGGCTCTGAATCCTCATGCCGGCAATCTGACCCATAATGTGATAGTTCTCATAATTCCGACCATTTTGATGCGATGGTTTTTGCTTCACCGGTGGAAAGAATTATTGCAGCACCTCTGTTATAATGATTATATTTAATGACTGCGCACCACACAAGTTCGGCTTCCGCAATGTCTACAACCACATGTTCCAGTATTCTCCAGGGGACATCCAGCACGCATTATCGAAGGTATGGCTTTGATTAACCACATGATTAAGTATCAATATGATTTAACAATGTTAGTCGTACCTCCCTTTTTATGCCCATTCTTGCCCGATTAACTCTCTGCCTGTGTGACGTAAAGACTAATTATGTTACTTGATAACTGCCACTTTTCCCAATTCGAAATGAAATTTAAAATAATCCAATGTGCTGAAACTTTCCAAATTTGCCTAACTCTCTTCTCAGCGGTCCATGCATGCTCTGTGCCATAACCTCCATTGTCGGAGTCTGTAATCTGTTGAACAACAAACTAAGTCTGAAGTCAGAACCATGGGGATTCTAGCTCATTATGAACCTTTAAATACACGAGTGCTCAGGAGAAACGTTGAGGTCTTTGCTATCTTTCAAGCCACCGGTTGGACGGAATTTTTCGAACGTCTGGACGGATTTAACGGTGAAGCAGCCTTACAGTTTTCTCTGAACCTCACAGAAACTCACTCAGAGGTTTGGGGATTGCACATTGAAGTTTCTAAGGCCATTATAGCTAAGGTCACTGGTATTTCTCAGGTGGGAAGGGCTTGGTTTGGACGTCAAGTCGCCACTTCTGTAGCATTACAGAACTTTCTAATAGAGGGGGAGCAGGTTCACACAACAAAAAGGGGGATAGTACTGCAGTCATTGCCACAGCCATGGAATCAAGTCACTATTTTTCTCAAGAAATATATCACTTGTGAAGTTAGGTACCAAACCGTTTATAATTCTGAACTCCCTTTACTATCTCATCTCCTCCATAGGATTCTGTTAAATATTCCATATTATTTGCTTAATGATTTGCATCATATGGCAGGGTTTGTTCAAGCTACCAAGCATCCACTCGCCTCACTAACCCACCATGGCCTCATTAAATTAATTATCTTAAGGACCCTTGCTCAACACAATATAACCTGGGAGCAATTTACAGCTCAAGTTCAGGAACCCGCTCCTTTGCCCGGTGTCCCAATAGAAGAAGAGCAGGTCCATCCATAATTGGGGGGACACGAAGCACAATAGGAGGACCAGATCCCCTCCAACATAGTTGGGGGGGGAGATGAAACTAGATCAGAGGATCAACCAGGGGCACAAAATTAACAATTGAGAGAAGATGTACATAAAAACCCTGTGGAAGACCCAAATAATAGGGTAACTCTAAAAGCAAAGGGTGAAATTGGAGCAGCACTAAATGCTACGACAATTGAACTCGAAGATGACAGAGCCATGGAAATGGAAGAAAATATTGAGCTGGTGACCATTGAATCCTCACCCGAGTGGGGAGGAACTTTGATTGAGGAAGAACAACCCGAGGAACAAGAAAATGTTGGAACTGGAAACATTCCTTCTATCTCAGCTGTGAATCCAGATATTCCAGCACCACAAAAGAAAAGGAAGAGATCAAATGACGAAATTAAGATAGCCCCACCAATAAGAAGGAAAATAACCAGGTCGGTTGCAGCAGCAGAAGCAACAAGGAAAAGATGGGCAACCTTAGAAGCACAAATTGAGTTCCCCACTCTTGAACCCAGGCCAATTGATGCCCCACAAGGGCCGGTCGAAGAAGAACCCCAAATTGAAGGACTTCTGTTTGAAAATAGGCTATTAAAAGAGGAATTCCAAACACTTAGAAGGGAATTGGAAAATTGGAAAGAAGCGTGCAGAAAACAGGGTGAAAGGAAACTGCACACATTGGTGGATGCTGCGGACCAATTGGAGGGACCAAATTCTACCGAGCATGGCGATGAGGAAGAAAGAATGGTTTGTCCCACCTACAGAGAAATATTTAAGGAAGCAGGCCACAAGATTGTAATTCGTGCCTTTACAACACAACAGTTTGCACCTGGAACAGAGGAAGTTGCAGAGAAAGAAGATGTTGTCACACAAGAACCAGCATCTTTGAATATTCTTGTTGAAGTTTCCACTAACTCTGGGACAGAGGAACCAAGGGATGAAGTTATTCCTGATTGTGGGGACAAATATTGCACTATGACCCTGGAGTCCTCCCATGACACAGAAATTATAGAAGTGGAACCACAACAGCAAGGCAATGATGAGATTGAACAGGGTGCTGCCACACAAGAACTAGCATCCCTGAATGTGCTTGTCCAAGTGGCTGACCAGATGGGAGGAGAACTTGGGATTGAGGGCACTTTGGAGTTTAATAAAAAAATTTGTACTACAACTCTAGAATTGTCCCATGACACAGAAATCATAGAATAGGAGCCACAACAGCAGGGAGATGAAGAAGTGAGCCAGGATGTTGTCACACAAAAACCAACATCCTTGGAGGTTGCAATAAGGACTCTTGAAATGCAACAAGAAAATAACCATGAAGTGAATGTCATTCCTGATATGCATTGGAGTGAAGATGAACAAGTCCAAACACAATCCTCAGGTGATACTGAAATCCTTGAGGAGCAGTTGCACACTGAAGAAGACATCCAATCTCAGCAGCAAGAGGACAAAGAAGAATAGGGCTCTGCTCCACAAGAACCAGTAGCCTCACAGCCTCTGGCTGAGACAACAACTGATAATCAGATAGAACATGGAATTAAAATTCGGGAGGAAGTTGCTCCACAAGAACCAACATCCTCATAGTCAGCTGCCAAATTTGCCACGGGAGAACCTCAGAAAGAAGACGCTGTTACACAAGAACCAGTGTATCCAGGAGTGGTGGATGTTGTTGCCGAAGAAAGTCCAGAAAATGTTGCTGCCACACAAGAACCAGCAACTCCCAAGATAGCTTCAGATGTGCAGGGTGTCCAATGTGGCACATCAGGTGACAAGGTGGGGATTGATCCCCTTAGAAATTTCATCGACCTGGATTTGGACAAGGAGGAACATCATAAAGAATAAATCCTGAACCTTATAGCAGAAGTCTCAATTCTGAGAATGGAGGTAATAAATTGGAAGAGTCAGGTGGAGGAATACCAAGGAGGGATAATTTCTCTTACTAAGCATAAAAAGATTATCAGGGGATTGGAGGAGAAATGGGCAGAAGAACGTATGACCCAGACAATTCGAGAGGAAGAGCTACAGAGCAATTTAAGGGAGCTAAAAAAGTTCCAGTTTATGTAGAAGGAAAAAGAGTAGATGTATGCTCTCTCTCAAGAACTCCTGGGCACTAGGGTACCTTGTTCTTCTTACCCTGTCTTTCTGCTTGAACAGTTTTTTTGGTTTAATTTGAGAGCTGTGAAAGAAGGGAGGTCATTTGAGATAACTACCTCAACAAAAAATTTGGAAACATTTTTTAGAACTAGTTTTGAAGATCAAAATTTGCTGTGTGAATTATATTTGCATGAGATGGCTTGCCCTCTGGACCGCCATTCAAATCCTGTCCCTTTTTCAGGGGATATTCAGTTGAGGGATTTTGCTTCTTTTGTGAGCAATCATGGTCAGTGGGAAAGGTCTTTTCAAACCTTTTCTCACAATGAATCTCACTCTAACCTGTGGGTTCGAAGTGAGCCTCATAATCCTGGTATTCTTTTTGCTCGATATAGGAGTTTGCTTTCATGCCCCATCCAGACTCGGCACATAATGGAACTGCAAGAGGAAGTTATTTCTACTTGTACCAACCATATTTCTATACACCAACAAGCAGCATTGGAAGGAAGCAAGCACAGATGGCAGGTTGTCTCTCCTATACTCAAGAGCAGAGATCCCTATTGTTTTAGGAATTTTGAACAGGCACTTTCCAAGGTCGAGGGATATGTTGGATGTATCAGGGAATGTGGGGCTAATTGGTTGGGTCTGAAATTTAAATTCCCCCTTATCTGGTGGCCGGCAAAACCATATAAGGTGGACTTCTCACTAACAACCACTTATACTATGAAACGAGAACTCGACATAGTTCTCATTTTTCTCTCTCCTAATTTTAGTAGCTATTATTACCTTTGTTTCAAAAAGGGTTGATACCAGTATCACACATTTTCATTTTGAGGCATTTTTTAGGGCCTTTGAATCATCTTTGTCGTAAAATATTTTTAATTTATATTTCAAGTGTGTTTTCTAGAAATTTAACAAAATAACATACATTTAGAAGCAAGTTATAATGAAAAACATATACATTTTGCAAATTTTTCTTTAAAATGAGACATTATTATGGAAAAAAAAGACATTTTTATTGACAAATTTGTTAAGAAATCTAGAGAATAAAAACATTGAAAATCATTTTCAATGGAATTTGAGAGATATTTTGTATAAAAATGATATTATTTTATATTATTTTCCAAAAAGTGTCGATTCACATAAATTAAAAAAAAACTATACCACATATTTGTAAATAACATATTAAAAACATTATATATAGAAATTTTATTTCTAAAATAAAGTTTGAAAGTCAAAACATTACTCACATATCTTATCAAAAAGTTCTCAAATTTAACATTTTCTTTAAGACATGAAACTAATGAACAATATCAGGGTGGCCAAATTCTTCGTCGAATATGGAATTTTTTCACCTTGGCTTCCTCCAAGAACATTAATGTCCTCTTCCATTGGGTCTTCTATGTCTGCAAGATGCCCAAAGTGCTCCTTCCCAAACATCCCTCCTAATGGGGGTTAGGCTCTTTTGACATCTTTGCCACAAGTGTTTCATTAAAATAAAATAAAAAAGTACATTAAAAAAATTACATCGATATTACACTAAATAAATAGATAACCCTCGAAAATAACAAAATTTTAAAACCCCTTAACCCTAACATCAACATTACTTAACAAATAATTAAAAAATTTAAACACTCCACATTACAATAAATAAAAATAATAAAAACAGAAAACCCCTAACTCCCCACAACATTAAGTTAAAAAAAAAACATTACATTAAACCAAAAAAAAGTGTTGTGAACACTTTCTTTATTAATCACTGCCATATCACTTGCACAACTCATTGAATAAAGGAAAATTTTATTTAAAGTGGCTGCAATTTTAGGTGAAAGCATTTCCTAGGCTTTAAAATTTTGTCATTCCTTGGAAAATGCTATTACAAATTACTATACAATGCAGACATCCATTCGATGCCAGTGATACAAAATGATACCGATACACGAGTCCGAGAGAATAAGCTTGGAATAATTCAATGAAACAAACTGCTTTTCCTTTTGCTTCACAAAAATGATGATTGAAATACCCTCACTGGTGTTTGAAACCAACGACATTACTATAAAGGAGACAAAAAAGGCAGGCATGCTTGTTGTATCACAAAATTGGTCGACCACAAGAAATACACTTAGAATGCCAAACAGTTTGGTAAGTCACGGGTTAAGTTCATCCACAAACGTGTGTTCTTTTGAAACAGGAACAACAACATTTTATTTTATTTTTATTATGAGATATCGCACCACCAGTAAGAGGCAGGCGTTTGGCGGCCAAGCGAGCGGAGATCCGCTCCCGCCCCCCTTCACTGCTCTCAATCAACCATTCGCTAAAGTTCTTTCCAGACCTGTATTGGTGGCATAGCACATAAAACGTGGACATCGATAGGTTTTATTGGACATTGATTTCCTATGCTGGAAGCAAATGAACAACGCGTCAACTGTTTGCCCGAGAAATAGAAAATTGGCCAGCCACTTATTAGTTAAAAGAATTGAACACCTTTGGTCGGCCCAATCCATTCGAAATGATTTATAACCTCCATTTATTCTTAATGAAGATGACGGAGTCCAACCCTACTGCATAAAAAAAAGTCCTTATGGAGAAAGCCCACCCTTTCTATTTCAACGGTTGAGTAGGTAACATGTTTATTATCCTCTAGAGGCGCGTTCGTTGACTATATGTATTGTAACCAATGAATGACTCTTTTCTCAATTTCGACATTTGTTTCGTCTATGTCTGACTTTCGCGTGTGGTTCCAACGTTATAATATATGTTATATTATTGTCCCATATTAGGTCCCACGTCCTATCCATACCTATCGTCCATAACACTTCCATCCCTGGCTTTCCACCCACCCTACTACCTTATTCTTGGATCAGAGCGGTCCTACTCACAACTAATATTTATTAGATTGCAAACAGTGGGAAAGTCAAGGGAGGAGGGAGCGGAGCTCCGCTCCCTCCTCCCTTCACTTTCCCACTGTGAAAAACCAGCCAGAAAAAGAAACAGGAAAAAGTTGAAAATGTCTAGCATTTAGACTACTACATAAATAAGTGTACAAGTGTGGGATGGGTGCATGCATTAATGCACATGGTCAGGAAATGTGCAGCGTATGGTCGAGAGTAATATGTTTCTAATGTGCAGTGTACTGGTGGGAAATGTGCAGAGTATTAGTGGAGAGTAATATGTGCTTTGTTGGTTGGTTTCTTTTTACCTAAAGACACACAATGGGGGACGTGGTGGTTAGCAGCTCTCAATGCTACCTTTAAAAATTCTACTATGCCGGTGAAACAAATCCTCCCTGGCCTGCTTCTCCTGAAAAAATCATTTGTATATAGTGTGGAATCCATAAAAAAAGAGCACACATTCTTCATTTTCTTCTTTTGTTCCATTGCCTTTATTGGTTGGTTGTTTTTCACCTACAGACTAGAAGAACGAAGGAAGACCAATTGGTTGGTTGTTTTTTACCTACAAACTAAGAAGAGGGACAAAAAAAGGCCAGTGAATGAAGCAATCATTCACTTTGATTATGGATGCTTCCACAGTGGATAGACATTGTAGAAAGGCTTCTGGATAATCACTGTGTTGTAGTTTATGTACCAAAATGAATTGGTACATAAATTCCAATCATTCACTTTGTTTCCTGGCACCATGGCATAAGCTACTTGGTCCACGAAAAACTTTGATCAGCTTCCAATTTGGCCTTGAAAGGTCCAGAGAAATTTTAAGTGGGATGAACAAAATAGAGAAAAATAATGGGCAATGGAGTCCTTGTATACAAGAATTTTGAGGTAAATAATCTATAATCTATGTTAACTTTGTTAAAACTCGTTTTCATATAATTTAGTTGGAAACCACCATTTAGCTCGGGATGTAAAGAATGTAGGTGTATGTAATTCAAGTTAAACAAAATATAGCACTTGTTTTTTCTTCTATACTATTGGTAGTACTCTTTTAACCAATTTGAGAGTACAAGATTATTGTTTTTAGGGATGTGTATTCAATGGTATTATAGGCATCTCGCAGGATAACGAAAAGAATAAACTAAGCAAAAGCCAAAAATATTAAAATTCCTACTAAAATATTATAAACATTACAATTAAGCATAAGCCAAAAATATTAAAAGTCCTACTAAAATATTATAAACATAAAAAATCATAACTAAAACTAAAAAGATATTGAACATAAATGATAAAACTCGATAGATATGAGTGACCTAAAAAAACACCACGGAATTATTGAAACCCAAAAATTTTGAAAACAAAATTAACCATAAGTAATGCGACCTATTCTGTTTGAATGGTTTTTAAGATTGGGAGCCACACCCTACTAAACTTAGGGCTTTGCTGATGTTCACAATTTTGTGGCCTTTTTAACCTCTTTGAGAAATGATTGCGCTGACCAAATCTTTTGTCATTTAATGCAGAATTCATATGAAATACAACTAGTACACTCAAGGTGAATTGTGGTCTTATTTGGCTGCAAGGAATCAATATGAAGTCACAAAGTGGCGTCGTGTACATTTCCCAAGCGATCACATTCGGTATCACCACAACAAATCCGATTGATGACAGTAAGGAGAGAAAATTCCAACGCTCTTATTATATAGTTCAAATAAATAAAAAACATGTTTAAATAATGAAATTTAAATAACAAACAAAAATTAAAAGAAGTCTAATATAGATGTGTGATCATTCAACTGAAAGTCTAATATATATGTGTGATCATTCAACTGAAAGGAAAAGAAAGTGCCTCTACAAATCGAAGTAAGCCTCCATCAAGTCCTCAAAGAAAAATCAAGCCTCCAAACAACGGTTCGAAGCAAGCTTATATATTAGTCCCATTATGTGCAGCGCTCTTCAAACTGTCTTTCCTAGTTTTGTTGTAAATTCGAGTGCGGGTAGTAAAAGACCTCTTCTCATCTTGCCGCTCCATCCGATTGGCTAGTCAGATCACTTCAATTTTGAAAGTAAATAAATAAATAAATCTATATAGAAATCGTTGCTTTTGATATCAGCATTAAGCCACGTTATTAAAGTATATTGTCGTTAAACAAACTTATTAAAAAAAAACTAAAATTTAAACCTAAAACTTAATTCTTAATAACCCTTGATTAATACATTATAATAATAAAAATAATAAACATAAATAAACAAATATTCTAACTTGAAATTGTAAAATATTTTAAAACTCCTAAAAAGATTATGAGCTTTAGATTAATGATATTAAAAAAACCATAATATGTAAAATTAAACCTAAAAACTTTAGAAATATTTAATTACATTAAATTTATAAGAAAAAAACATTTAAATTATATATTCCTTAACACTCTAATTTTTTTAAAAAAACATATTCTTAATAAAACTAAACTATAATAATTTATCATTCACAAAAATTTTAAATAATTCTTACCCCTATTAATTAATAAATAAGTTCTTACACTTAATAATAAAACCTTTTATAACTTATTAAATAATTTTTTAAAACTTATTAATACCCTTATTAAAAAACTCTTAACCTAAAACTATAATAATTCTTACCATTATTAAATAATAATTCTTACGCTTAAATAATTAAAATTTTATAACTTATTAGGACATTTGAAACAAAAACATAAACACATAATTAAATGATAAATCTCGACTCACGGTCGGCACACCAACCAGTAACCTAAAAACCGACTCAACATTTTTCATAACCTCACGAATATTAACTAATGAAACCTCGGGTCATAAAAGGCAAGGGGAACATCTTCGTCGTATATCTTGATGATGGGATGAACTATTTTGCCCGAAACATCAAGACACTCAAACAATTACCATAGGATTCCACATTGCAAACATGTCCACTTGTGAAAGCATTAACAAAAATACCTTAAGCTAATTTGTCCACTTCAATAATGTTGATATTCACAATTGAAATCCAAGTTTTGTTTTTTTATACATTCTATTGTGATCCAAAATTGGTCACAACATGGATGAACAAAAAGATTCGTATTTCTAAGTTAATCTATGAAATCAAGTTGAATAACACATGTCCTATCTTAGCCATATTGTGAACTATTTTGTATTGAATTAGATCGAGTGGTGCATGCATCCTGTTGTTATCCCAAGGTAGTTAGGAGGAGTCAAGGTAGAAGGTTATAATTTTTTTTTAATTTTTTTAATGTAATGTTGTTGGGGGATTTAGGGGATCAGGGGCAGTGTTTTAAATTTTGTAAATGTAATGGTGTTGGGGGTTTAGGGGGTTAAGGGCGGGTGACAGGTGTTTAAATTTTTTTTAAATGTAATGTAATGGGCGGGGTCAGGGGGTTAGGGGTTTAATTTTTTATTATTATATCAAGTCATTAATCTCCAGAGAATATAGATTCTGATGGGGTGTCAGAATCCATGGATGAGTTTGAGTAATTTCACATGAAACATTTTAGATGTTTTTTATTAGTTTGATATTTGTAATTGAAACTCTAAAGGAGTTTTTGATAATTTATATGAATAATTTGTTCTTGTAGGGTCTAACATATAATTTCATTATGAATCAAAGCATAATTTGTATGATTTTATATCGTTAGAGTGGTGAAATTATTTATGAAATATTAGTTTTTGTTTATTATGCAAGTTTCAAAAAACTTGTAATTTATCTCTTGAAGAAAAAAACGTTTTTCCAATTTAGTGGTTGATTTCAAAGTTTTGGTAAACAACAATATGGGATGTTTGGGCCATGGATCTATTTTTTACCCCGAAAAAAAATATGTGTATATTGGTATCAACACTTTTCTATTTGGGGGGTGGTTTTGGTGTTTTTTATGCAATAATCGTCGTTTTTATGGTTGGAGTTCTCGTTCTTAGTATAAAGATCTCGTTTCATAGTATAAGTGGTTTAACCAAGGCAGAGGAGCAACGATGCTGGAGATATTGGATTGCTCACATAGGGTTCGAGGAAAAAGAAGGGGTGCCTGAGTTCCCCTACAACTTCTCCTCTCTTCACGAACAGATCTCAGTACAACATTCAGATTCAGAATAATGAAGGTTGTTGCATGAGGACATGCAACATGACAGTTGGGGGGATATGTTGGGCCCAAAAATGGCCTCTTTTGACCACCCTTAATTACCTCTTCTTATTCTATCCTACCCCATTGAGCATGCCAATTGAACGTTTTACCCGCACTTTACTCTTCAAACCACCAATGTATGATCGGTCATTGTTTTATTTTATTAATACTTATGATTGTGATAATTAAGGCTTCGCATCTCTCAATGCACTAACATATTATGGTTTATAAAGGTATTTTGAGATATGTGGACTGCAGGAAGATTGGGCTGAACAAGCTACGAAAAGGATGGGCATTCACTGCTCAAGCTGATCCCCATCCATCCTATCATCACCCAAAGAATGCGGTTCCAGTGCGATATCCCGGACAAAGCTGTGACAAGGTAGCTGTAACAGAATGCGTCATACTTGGAGGACAACAGTGCATTGCTGCTTGTGTGTAGCCATAATCTGAAGATATCGTCACTCCTGGGGCGATTAACAGTTTTCCTATGTTTCCTATTTTTCATCCTGCCACGTTTGTAACAGCTGTTGTCATTTAGGGCACCTGAAGATTGGAGATCTTCATGGCTGCCCCATAATAGGATAGGATGTTATGATCTACATGGTATAAATATGGAGAATTGTTTCGAGCTATGGGTTGTTGAACATATAATCAATTCATTGTATTAGTTGTGAGGAGGAATTGTGTAATCACTCTATCTTTTAATACAAAGAGTTACTTCTGATCTAAAGGTTTTTATGTGTGTTCAGCCAGCATCTCTGTGTGAAGGCTGGGCCCGCCTTCCACAGGGATTGCTGAATTAAATTAGGACTTTTCAATTCCTTTGTCGTGTGATGTTATGTTTATTTTATTTTCTCATAAGAAGCTGTAACAAGTGTGGATTTACAGTGTGTTGTGATTGCATTCCTTGGAGATCTGTAGTGGCATAGTGTGATAGTCGACTGAGTAGGTAATTATTTCTTATGCAATTCGTGTGGTAACTGTAACAACTCTATTCATCCTTAGATCTTTTAGTTGTCGTTCCATGAATCTTTGCAGCTTGTCTTTTATTGTTATGATTGCCGAATTTCATTCCTGCACTTCAGTTTCCTAGAATAGCAAAACTCAATCTCTGTGTTTGAATTCCTAGATCAATATTTAATTTATGTTTGCGGGTTCCTAGGACAATCGGATTGGATAGGCGAGTTAATCATTAAGTGATGTGAATAGGATTTCCTTTCATTTGCAATTGTAATTTAGATATGACTTTTATCTTTCCATTCTTAGATCAAGGCATAGCAGAAGGTAATTGTGATTGTATTGCTTAGAAGATAACCGGATTAAGTAGATTCTTGGGATGAGCATAGCTGAACAGAGGATAGTATTGTTCAATTACAGTGATTTTGTGTTTAAGCATATACTGTGCATGTTATCTTTGAAATACAAGACTTTCCCGAGTTGATAATAAATATTGTACACTATGTATGTTAGTGGTAATTCACTTGCATAATGGGTTCCCGACAGACCCCACATGCGCAGGAATTGTCCACTTGAGAATGAGAGTGCAAGACCGGCTTATAACATTCAAGAAGCAGAAACAGTGGGTCAAGTAACAAGGGCAGTCCCTAGGATTTATGCAACACTGGAGGACCGCCAGGCAGATCACTAATCAATTGTGGTTGAAGTAGCAGGTAAGATTGTTGAGCAATCTGTTTCTATTTTGATTGACCTTGATTCTACTCACAGTTACATTACTCCTAGAGTAGTGGATATTTGTGCTTTTAAGAAAGTAAAGCATAGGAAGTCTTGGTTAGTTCAGCTAGCCACTGGAACTAAGAGAAATGTTAGTGAAGTGGTCACAGAAATGTCCATTGGTCATGGATGGATTGGTCACTTGTGTAGATATGAATGTTCTACCACTTGGTTCCTATGATGTTCTCATTGGAATGGATTGGTTGAAAGCTCACAGGGTGAAGCTTGACTGTTACAGTAAGACTTTCGAATGCATGAATGAAGAAGGGAACCTAGTACTTGTGAAAGGTATTCCAAAGGTGATTTCAGTAAGGCAGGTTTTAGAAATGCAGTTAAAGAAGCTATGTAGAAAGGGTTGCCAGTTGTATGCAGCTCATATTTTGGAGACATCAGGAGATGAAACTCCTAGGTTGGAGGACTATCAGGTGTTACAGGAATTCAGGGATGTGTTTCCTGATGAGATTCCAGGGCTTCCTCCAAAGAGGGACATTGACTTCACTATTGAACTTGTGCCAGGAGTAGCACCAGTGTCCAAGTCACCCTACAGGATGAGTACACCGGAGATGCTAGAGTTGAAGATGCAACTGCAAGAGTTGTTGGAAAAGAAGTATATCCAGCCGAGTTTGTCTCCTTGGGGAACACCGGCTCTATTTGTAAAGAAGAAAGATGTATACTCAGGTTATGTATTGATTACAGACAATTGAACAAGGTTACTATGAAGAATAAATATTCTTTGCCTAGGATTGATGACCTCTTTGATCAAATGAGAGGAGCAAAGATATTTTCCAAAATCGACTTGAGGTCTGGTTACCATCAGGTGAGAATCAAGGATGAATACATTCATAAGACAGCCTTCAGGACAAGGTATGGACATTATGAGTCTGTAGTGGTACCATTTGGTCTCACAAATGCTCTAGCTACATTTATGTGCCTTATGAATAGTGTCTTCAGCAGTTATTTGGACAAGCTTGTTCTTGTTTTCCTTGATGGCATTCTTGTTTATTCTAAGAATGAGAAAGAGCATGAAGAGCATTTGAGTTTTACATTGCAATTGCTTAGGGAGCAGGATACTACATGAGATTCATTGAGGGATTCTCTAGATTTACACATGCCTCACTTCTTTGCAAAAGAAGGGGATGAAGTTTGAATGGACATCGAGGTGTGAAGAAAGCTTCCAGCAGTTGAATAATCTTCTCACCAGTGCACCAATATTGAAAGTTGCAGATCCAGAGAAAGATTTTGTGGTGTGTACCGATGCATGCGGACAAGGGATTGGAGGAGTCCTTATGCAAGACAACCACGTGATATGTTATGAGTCGAGAAAGCTGAAGAAACATGAGAAGAACTATGCCACTCATGAACTAGAGCTTGCAGCCATAGTACATGCCCTCAAGATGTGGAGGCATTACTTGATGGGTAGAAGATTTGATCTCAGAACAAATCATTGTGGATTGAAGTATCTATTTGATCAGCCTACTCTGAATGCTAGACAAGCAAGATGGCTGGAATTTTTATGTGAATTTGATTTTGAAATCAAGCACATCAAAGGGAAAGAAAACAAGGTAGCTGATGCACTCAGCAGGAAGGTGTAGGAAATGCATGTGGCATCTCTTAGTAGTTGCCAATCAGATTTGAGGCAGCAGATTGTTAGTCATGTTACTGGAGATGAATTGTATGAGCAGGTAAAAGACAAATTGCAACAGCAAAGTCTTGAGAAGAGGTATGAGGGATATAAATTTGAAGAAGATGGACATCTCACTTATAAAGGTAGAATTTATATTCCAGATGCAACAGATTTGAGAAGAGTTGTCATGGATGAAATCCATCAAGCTCCGTATTATGGTCACCTAGGATATCAGAAGACAATTGCTACAACCAGGAAGTAGTACTTTTGGCCAGGAATGAAAAATGACATGGCTGAATACATTTCAAGGTGCATGAAATGTCAATAGGTAAAGGTTGAGCATCAACATCTAGCAGGCTTGTTTCAGCCTTTGCCAGTTCCAGAATGGAAATGGGAAGTTAATTCCATGGATTTTATTACAGGATTGCCGATGACTTGGAGACAACATGATTCCATCATGGTTGTGGTGGAAAAGTTGACAAAGGCTGTGCATTTTATACCGGTTATGTCTACGCATAAGACTGATGACATTGCAACGATCTTTATGAAGGAGATTTTCAAATTGCATGGATTTCCTAAGGCAATAGTCTCTGACAGAGATGTCAAGTTCACTTCCAACTTTTGGAAGGGGTTGTTTGCAGATTTGGGTACAAATCTAAACTTCAGCACTGCATACCATCCTCAGACAAATGGGCAGACAGAGAGAGTTAATCGGGTGCTTGAAGACATGCTTCGCATGTATGTAATGGACAAACCAACCAAGTGGGAAGATTACTTGCACTTGGTAGAGTTTGCTTATAACAATGGACAGCAGAAATCCTTGGGGATGAGTCCATATGAAGCTTTGTATGGGAGAAGGTGTAGGACACCTGTGACTTGGGATAATCCAGTGAACAGGATTGTGCTTGGGCCAGAATTGCTCAAGGAAATGGAGCAAGAGGTTGTAAAGATTAGGCAGAATCTGAAAGCAGCATAGGACAGACAGAAAAGCTATGCAGATAAGCATAGGGTGAATAGGGAGTTCAGTGTTGGGGATCATGTTTACCTCAGAGTGAGGGCAAAGAAGAGTTCCTAGAAGCTTGGAAGTTGTGCCAAGATGTCACCAAGATATTGTGGGCCATTTGAAGTGCTTGAAAGAATAGGGCCAGTTGCATATAGACTTGCATTGCCTGCTAGAACTAGAGCTCATAATGTTTTTCATGTTTCTTTGCTTAGGAGATATGTACATGATCCTAACCATGTGATAAATTGGGATGTGATTAAGGTGGAACCCGAGGGAGAGTTCCAAATTGAGCCAATGCGCATCCTCGACAGGAAGGTCACAATGCTCCAGAACCGGGCCATAGGTCAGGTAAAGGTGCAATGGGAGCACTACGGACCTTAAGAGGCTACGTGGGAGCTGGAGTATGTCATGCGATTGGCACATCCATTTTTCTTCAATTCTACGGAACATTGAGGCGGTACCAGTGTAGCATTTTGTTCAAATTTTGTAAAGCACCGAGGATAATGCTATTGAAGGGGGAGGGGAATGTAACACCCCGGTTTTGACCCCGTTGCATTAGAGGTATATGATGTATATATTGTAAATAATCATGGTGCGGACCTAAAGGCCAAGGCCCCACCATTGATTGGTTATGCTATGTTTTGGGTTGAAATTGTCACCGATGGTATATCGGAGCATGCGGCATACATATCAAGTTTTGTCATCATGTAAATATACATCTTTAATTAAATGAACCCAACCAGCTATGCTCACTACAACCATAATGAAAATGGCATGATTTTCCCAAGGATAAGGGGGGGGATTGTTAAACCATGAACCAATGGGAAAAAATCCATGTGTCACCACCCTATTTGATTTTCCCATCTTTCCTTGTCTTATCCAACTACCAATTTAATGTTTTGTTGAGTAGTTGAGGCAGTTATGGCTGGGAGTGGAGTGTGGCAGGACTGTCAGTCCTTGCCCACACGTACACTCCACCAGCAGGATGACCCTCACATTGGAAAAAACCACCACCGCCATCACTCCATGCAGACTCTCCACCCTCTCCACTATGCCATTCTTTCCCTAGTCTGTTCATCCTCATGTAGGGACGGTATTCTGATGATTCCCACGCACAAGCTTCTTTTTCGGGTGTGGTCTCATGCAGCCAGGAGGAGGGAGCCGTTTTGGATGTCACTCATGTTTCCACAGAGTGGTATATAGTATGTTTTCCATCCGAATTCCAGAGGTCTGATGTAAAATTTCCCTCACGCACAGGTCGAGAGTCTGAATTATCTTCCCAAGTGTGGTCTGTGTTGTTTTGTGAGTTTTTTTGGCCATGATAGGGTCAAGAATGACTCAGGAGTTGTTTTCCTTAACCAAGCTGTGAATCACTTGTGTGACTGCGTGTATGCAGTGGTTGGTCTTCGAATTGTGTTGGGAGCAGGGATGGGGGCTTGATTTGCTTGATAAACCTGGTGTGTTTGGAAATCACACAGACAGAGCTAGAGGGATGGCTTTCTTCTCCACAACCCCTGAATAGCACTAGAAGGGAAGTCAGGGCCTGAGGGACTGTGTAGCAGATAAGGGACTGATTCCTTGTGTTGGGTGTGTGTGGGTGTCTTAGAAGTCAGGCTAGTTCTGGTGTAGGTGTTCCTAGCTCTATAATGGGCTCACCAGCTTAGCGTTTAGCCTTTCTCAGCTCCTTGACGGCCTGATAAACCTGACCATGTTGGCTTGGCTGTCTTGTTGATGGCCTAATAAACCCAAATGTGTTGGCTTGGCTATGTTTTATGTATCCTTGGCTATGTGTAAGCCTACTTGTTCCTTATTCCTTGGGGAATCATGTCCAGCTCGGGGGTGGCAGCATAGCTGAGAGATTTAGGAGCATGCTAGCCTATGTTTGGGTGGAACGTTGCAACGACGTAGATGGTTGCGGAACGAGTTCTTCATAAGAGAAGTAATCTTGTCTATTTTACTCCTACAATCATTTTACTGTTAATGAATATGGTGAACATGTTGAATGCTTGTATGAATGTATGTTGCTTCCGCTATGTATGATAAATAATTGTATCTATGTATGTTCTACTTCAATGCATTTTGTTTCAACATTTTATGAATGCACATGTTCATGGGGCTGGTTGCTTGGATGGTTAAGGCCATGGTAGCGTCCTCTTCGCTGGTCGAAAAGTCGGGGACGTTACACCAGTGCCATAAACATATCAAAAAATATCGTCATGCACTCCTAGAAAATGCACATTCCAATAAAATATCACTTTTTAAGAGACCAAATGTCACAAAAGGTTGTCAAATTGAAATATGTAGATATAAAGAATAGGTGGTTGATATATTCACTAAGCCACTAACCAAAGAAACATTTGAGCATCTTGGACATAAGCTGGGAGTAATATCCTTACAATAATTAAAAAGGAGAAAAGGAATCATGTTAGGGGGAGGTATGTTGGTAGGGGGAGCTGTCATAAAGAAATTTGTCATTGTCGTCAAAGCGGGAGAAAATTTGTCTAAAAGAGAAAATGTTGTCATAAATGCCAAAGGGGGAGATTGTTGACTAAATTGGCATTATTGTCAACATAAGATCATAAGATAACATTGATGAAATAGTCCAAAAAGATTGAGCAAAAATAACACAGTTGGCTAAGTGGAGTTAGAAGCATTATAACGCTAAATTTATATGAAGTGAAGATTTGGACGGCCCAGACCATAAGAGAGAGAAAGATCAATGGTCTAGAATAGTTTCTGAAATGCCAAGATGCAAGCTTGTTAAAACCGTGGAAAGACTATTGCGGAAATAATTTTTGAGAAATTATGAAAAGAAGATACACAACCTGCAATCCGCAATCTACAACCCACAGTCCACAATCCACAATACGATTGCGGAAAGAATGTTGTGGCTGCAAAATGCCAGAAGTCAATTTTGAAATTTGGGAAATGCACACCCACAATCTGCAATCTACAATTTCGGAAAGTTAATTGCAGAAAGATCGTTGCGGAAATTTAATTGTGGAAGCCTGTTTTTGAAAAATTTGAAAGGCATTCCCGCAACCTGCAACCTGCAATTGTGGAAAGGTAATTGTGGAAAGCTAAGTACAGAAAGGTAATTGCGGAAAGGTAATTGCAGAAGTGGGAAGACTATTGCAAAAAGATAGTTGCAGAAGGATTTTGTTTTGTAGAAAGATAGCTGCAGAAAGACAACTGTGGAAGGATTTTTATGAAGAATCACGATGAAGATATGTGATTGTTAGATGAATAATTTTAAGCAGGGTTTATTAATCATTAAAGTATTTATAAGAAGGGACGTGGCTGTATTATCTATAACAAAATAAGAATTAATTAAATAGATAAGTAAGGAAACACGTTTGATGAAGAGGTGTGATGTGTTTGATAAACATATACAACTCTAGATTTAAAGGGCACAACCCATAATGAAGAGATTCGTTTTTATAGATAGATGTGTGATGTTAAAGGTATTTATATACATGATTTCAAGTTTAGGAAAGATGTCTTTGTAGTCCATATCTAAGTAGCAGCAACAAAAAACAAATACCATGGAAGTGATGAGTAAACAGTGGAAAAATTGAAGAAATAAGAAGATCTGGAAATCTGATAATTTTTTTTTAGGGTGGCAGAGTGGTGCTAGGGAAGGATACAGGCCTACAAGGGGGTTGTAGCCTCATTCTAGTGGTAGCTGGTAAATAGGGTGTCATAGGATCCTTTCAGTAGCAGCTGATAAAACCAAGGGGTCATAGCCTCCTTCTAGTAGGTGTTGGTAAATAGGGTTTAGTACCATCCTTGTCTATAGTAGAAGGAATAAACTATTTGTAAATAGAATTTTGTAGTAATAGGAATTATTGGTGGTTTTCCCAATTGGGCTTCCACGATAAATTTGTGTTCTGTGTATTTTGTTGATCATGCTTGTTAATAAATAAATTAAAAATGATTTTATTGTTAAAATTTATCAATAATGATTCACCCCCCGTCCTCTCAGTATTGTCCAATATTTCAACATGATTCATATAAAGAAAATATCTAGTAGTATTCAAAGATCAAGACTAGGTGACATCCAAGATTACCTTTAAAACCCAATTTAAAGTAAGTTAAATTTGTCAATAAGATAACACTTAACTTTTCAAAAAATTATATTCACACTGGATAAGGTAACGGTGAGAATAAACTCTCAAGTTGTGTTCCCACCATTACCAAGATTAAAACCTGCAACAATTGAAAATAACTCTCAAGTGGAGGGCTCTCTTCTAGTTCAACTATTGAAAATAACTGTCAAGTGGAAGGCTGTCTTTTGGTTCAAAATAAACAAGCTAACTTCCAGGAAAAGCACCACATATAAGATTCTCAAATGTCAAAATGGATAAGATTCCTCTAGCCAAAAATATATCCTCGTCGATTGATCCACTTGTTCTACTAGGACATGGTAAGCCACAATCACAGGGAAACATATCCCACTTAATCACTTAATAGTTGTGGCTTCTGAATTGTAATTATTAAGTGATTTAATAAAAAATATCACACCACGATGCTCCAAATTTTGTTGTCCTTTGGAGCATTCCTTGTTACCAACAAGGAAAATTTAAAATCTTATTCACCCACGTATTAAAAATCAAGGCAAGCCCCAATTTTCAGTTCATGCATATCACCAATAGAGTGAGACTAAGAAGGAGATTGTTCCTTCTCAATTGATGCCATATCATTTTCAAAAAGAAAACCCATTAATTTATACACTTTTGGTAACAACTTCAACAAGCTGGACACCACCCATGACCTTATAGGTTTGGATGGAATCATTCTTTTGTTTCGATGACACCACAAAGGGATAATCAATTTTCCCTTCATGCTTGGGTGTATGAAAACGTGTTTCTCGAGCAAAGTGGTATAGGGTCAAATATGAGTTGAGTGCTTTGAGTCTATGACTTGTTCCCAAGTTTTGGTTTTTTTATTAGCATCCGAATCTCAATTCAATAAGGGTATCATTTCCCGAAGACCCAACAACAACAAGGTGAATGCGTTTTGTTACATGTTTTCATTCCCACATGGATTAATGGGATAAGTTCACCTATCATTGTAGGTTACCATGACCTAGTAGAGAAAGTGGATTAATCCACGAGGATATATCAGTGGCTACAAGAATATTATCCATTCTAATTTTTTGAGAATTTTATTCTTAGTGCTTCTTGAAGTTGTCTTGTCTATTTTGAGTAAGAAAAGGGATCTCTGCTTGATATTTATTTACAAAATATGTAAGGTTTATTATTGGTAGTGGGAACCCAACTAAAAATTTGTCTTCTCATATTTATTTTATCCACATTGAAATATATTCCAAGAAACATTAGGCATCATCCTTTTGACACATTTAGCATGTTTTAAGGGTGTTAGAGGTGATCTTGCATGGCACCTATTATTGGTCTTCAGATTGTCTTGGATATTTTCTATGCATGAATCATTTCTCATGTGTAAGAGATGGAGCTAATTAGAAAGAGATTGGTTATTCTTTACTCCTTATTGATGTTGTACTTCAAAACTTCATATTTTACTCTGTTTCATCTCAGATTGTAGTGTTCATTCGAGACTTGGTATTGGTGCTTGGTTTTATCATCGACGTGATTATATCTCTCGCTTACTAGTATGGGAGAGAGAGCCTTATTCAATGCATACCTTTAGGATTTGTGGTTTCAATTGTTGTACTAGACCTTGTATTCCCAATATTGGTAATAAAGATGATCACTTTATTGGTGGTCAATTTCAAAATTGTTCACTAAATTTTGTAAATGGTTTTGCTATACTAGATTGTATATGGGGATGTTTACCCTCATTTTGTCGCACAGATTATGGATGAGATTCAGTTTTTGTTAGAGAAGTGATGGCATGATTGTTGATATGCTACTTTGTGGTTTCCATGTGTTTCCTTGTAATGATACCATTCCATTATGTTACAATGCTAGTTGAATTCCTCAAGGATATTGTATAATGGATATATGGTCTTTATTGTTGAGTGTACTAGATGTTACTCATGTTACTCACACTTGTTGATTCTAATAAGCATTTTTAGTAGAAATTTTATGTAGGATAGTACTTAGAAGTAGATTTTATTTTATGCACATGCCATTGAATAACATCTCTTGATCCTTATAGGTACCATAAATATCCTTTGGCTCCACCTATAACTTGTCCATATTCGTATCATTTCACCTTTTTCTGTCCTGAAACTATTAGCTAATACTTTGAATATTAACTCTTGACTTCTCCGTTGTGATCCCTGTACCATGAAGGTCTCCTTGTTTTCCCTGGTGTCTCGGATCTATTGTGTTGCAATGATCTTTTTGACAATGTAAGAGGCTCACTTGTAAAACCATGAGGTTAGCTATCATTAAGGGAAGAGAGTCAAGAGTTTCCATGGAACAATTGGCTCCCTAGACCTGAAACAAGTTTCCTTACATCCTTGAAATTGGTTAGTGGTTGGAAGGGTAGATACTCCTTGAATTCAGAGGTACTCCCTATTTTCTCTAAACAAGCATTATTGTAGAAGCTCCATCATGCCTATCGAAGGTTGCTGGAAATAGAGGTAAATGTTGTTTCATCACTAGTGCCTACAAGGAATCCAAGGCTAGTACCTTTCAACCACTATCCAACTAAAGGGGAAAAGAAAAAATAAAGAAAATCAGAAGAAAAATAAAGAAAATTTCAAAAGAGAAAGATCCAAAGGAAAAAAATGAAAAAACAAAATAAAAAGAAGAAAAAACAAAAGAAAATAAAAGGGGCTTGCTAATGCCAAAAGGAGTAGTAACTACTTACACATTATCAATTTTTGAGACACACAACCTAGTGTTTTCCTATTTGGTGAATGCCACAAAGTTTCTCATGTTCCCCTATCTTGAGTCAATTAGTCATCTTTGACTAATCCTCCACTTGACCAACCTTTTCGAATTTTCCCACCCACTTCACCCAAAGGAGAAGTGGTCCTTGCAATTCTCTTGATGTTGTTTAAAAGGTGGCATTTTCATAAAACATTAATCTCATGATTTCTACTAATTTATGTGATATTTTCTATGTTTGAAGCTATGTAATGATTCTAATGGATCACTTTTGTAGTGCAAGTTTTGTATCTCTAGAGTGTCATCAATATAAATCATATGAGATGTTATTTTTCCTCCCAAATTCATCGAAGAGATGCATCCATTCATTGGGCAAATTTATCAAACTTTACCAAAGTTGACTTTTTCAACTTTTTGACTTGGTCAAAGGGGGGTTTGACTCGGTCAATAGGACCAACCAACAGTATTTGGTCATATATTGTCATCATTCATTATAATTGATCCTTTGAAAGCCAATTTTATCCTTCCATATATGTTTTTTAGCTCATATGGACTAATAGGCTTTAATTAATGGATTTTCCCAATTTTCAATTAAAAAGCCTAAGTCCTAGTTTAATAATTTGGAACAACAAGAAAATGGATAATTCATATCAATTTTTGTTATGGTATGGATTAATATGGGTTATTAAAGAATCATGGAACTCATCCAAGGAAAATACCAAATGATTTTATCATGAATTCATCAAGATCCCACTAATATGTGTTTAATAATCAAAATTTCTAAGGTTTGATTTAAAAAATGCATAACTCAAAATCAAGTGGCAACGGGAAAATAAATTGAGCGAAGGATGAATTTGGTCTACATGAAAAATGTTTTTAAATTCAAATCAAACATGTCCTAGCAAATATCTCATTCATTTGGCCCCATCTAGCATGCCATCACCAAGGGGGGGGCACTTTTCTCCTGGGGGCGCACTTGGTCATTTTCATCTCAATTTTTTACATCCAAGACATTAAATTAAAACAAGATATCATCAAGGGTGAATACTCATACTTCCATTTGAGCAGTCCTACATGGTGACTAACATCTCTTGATCGTTATAGGGACCATAAATTTCCTTTGGATCCACCTATGACTTGTCCATCTCTGTATCATTTCACCTTTTGTGGCCTGAAACCATTGCCTAAGACTTGACATTTTTACTCTTGACTTATCCTCTGTGACATCTTTACCATCAAGGTCTCCTTTTTTTCCCTAGTGTGCCATCTCTTTTGTGTTGCAATGATATTTCTTACGATATAAGAGGCTCACTTGTATTACCATGGGGCTAGCTATCATCAACGGGAGATATTTGAGAGTTGCCATAGAACAATGTGCTCCATAGACTTGAAACAAGTTTACTTGTATCCTTGAAATGTGTTAGTGGTTGGAGGGGTAGATACTCCTCGAATTTAAAGGTACTTCTTATTCGCTTTAAACAAGCATTATTATGGCAACTCCATTAAGCCAATTGATGATCGTTTGAAACAAAGATAAATGCTATATCATCACCGGTGCCCAAAAGGAATCCAAGTCCAATACCTTTCAACCATTATCCAACTTAAGGATAAAAGAAAAATAAAAGAGAAAAATAAAAAAAATAAAGAAAAATGGAAAAGAGAAAGATCCAAAGGAAAAAATGAAAAAAGAAAAGAAAAAAAAGAAAAATCAAAAGGAAATAAAAGGGGGCTTGCTAAGGTCTAAAGTAGTACCTCCTTACACATCATCCATTTGTGAGACAAACACCCTAGTATTTTCCTAAGCGGTGAATGTCACAGAGTTTCCCTTTTTCTCCTATCTTGTGTCAATTAGTTATCTTTGACCAATCCTCCACTTAACCAACCTTGTTGAATTTTTCCACCCACTTCATCCAAAGGAGAATGGTCTACTAATTTATGTGATATATTTTTATGTTTGAAGCTATGCAATGATTCCAATGGATCACTTTTGTAATGTGAATATTGCATTTTTAGCATGTCATTAATATAAACCATATGAGATGTTATTTTGTCCTACTAAAGGCATCGGAGATGTCTATTTATTCATTGGACAAATTTGTCAAACATTGACGGAAGTTGATTTTTTCAAATTTTTTACTTGGTCAATAGGACCAACCAACAATATGCAGTCATATCTCATCATCATTCATCATACTTGAGCCTTTCAAATCCAATTTAATAATTCCAAATGTATTTTTCAGCTCATATGGACCATAGGTTTTAATCAATGGATTTTCCTAAATTTTCAATTTAAAAGGTCTATGTCCTAATTTAATAATTTGGAACGACAAGAAAATGGATGATTGGGATATATTTTTGGTATGGTATGGATTAGTAGAGCATCATGGAACTCATCTAAGGAAACTTCCAAGTGATTTAATCATGAATTCATCAAGATCCAAATAATATGTGTTTAATAATCAAACTTTCTATTTAAAAAATAATAAGTCAACATTAAGTTGAAACGAGAAATAAATTGAGCAAAGGATGAATTTGGTCTTCATGAAAATTGTTTTTAAAGTCAATTCAAATATATCCTAGCAAATATCTGGTGTTTGGCCCCATATAGTATGTCATCACTAAGGGGGTGCACTTCTCTCATAGGGGGGCACACTTTCTCATTTCTAGTCCAATATTTTGCATCCAAGACATCAAATTCAACTAAGAGATCATCAAGGGGGAATACTCATGCTTTCATTTGAGAAATCCATCTAAACATTTGAAAATTTGTGTATCTATATATACTTAAGAAGACAAATATGCCCCTCTCTAAGAGGACAAATTTCCCAACAAATAAAATGAAATGTAATGCTTTAATCTCAACTGTCGATGTAAAGGGGGAGACTCAAATGAAGATATTAGCTTTCAAACTCTTTAGCATTAGGGATTTTTCTCTCTTCTTTTTAAAAAGAGAATGGGCTTCATTTTGTAAACAAGAGGAAATTTTGGAGATCAATAGAAAACTTTGTTTCTACTCTTCATTTTGCATGTGTTCTTGGTCATTTTTACTTGGATTTTGGTTCTTTCCTTCCTCTATTGGTATGCATTTGAGATCTGGTTCAAATATGATGTAATATATTTCATGTTTTCTATTGTATAATGTTGGAAATTACAATTGTTATCATGTTTTGTGGTTCATGGAAATAATTTATGTTATGCTTCTATTGATGGGTTTTAATTCTTATCATTTATAAAATATGTTTCCTAACATGTTTTTTCTCAGGGATTCGTTACTTCTCACTAATTTGCATTTGATAGGAATTGATTTAATGAGTTGTTTGTAAGCGTTGGTTAAGAAAAGAGGTGCCTTAGAGAAATCAATTTGTTCACTGCTTGAGGGATTATACAGATCTTGTATTTCATCCCAAGGCATTGGGAGAGGTGAATTGATTCCAAGACCAACACCAAGGAACTGGGGATAGGTTTTTTATCATCTCTTCTTTCTATGCTCAATACAAAAATATTTCTTTGCAATTTTTGTATGCATTAGAGTCAATCTCCACTTACGTATCTAGGGCATTTTTTGTACTCTAGGCATGCAAATAAAATCAACATTTTACATGCACAAATACGCAAATACATGCTTAGAAAGGTAGGGAATGTATTGGAAAAACTTATGATTGCATACTTTGTAGTTGGGTATTGTTGATTTCACTCTAATGTGGTTTATTGGCTTCCTAAATCTAATTTTCAAATCAACAAGTTGTTATTTTGTTGAGATTCATTCTAAACTCATACCAACACCCTCATTACACTCATAACCCTTAGATTCAAGCTCTAAACTTAACAATAATTAAAATATAAACTTAAAAGTATGATGGTAACCTTCAAACTCAGCATTTAAGAATCTTTTAGTGACATATGCTAAAACTACTACGCATATAATTAAACTCAGTTGTCCAAAAATCCCAAATTATTTCCATCTATATCTTAAGAAAACCATTTATTGTTGTTTCCTAGAAAGTAGTTTTCTATTTATTTCTAAATATTCTTAGTTACTCTTCCTTTATTAAATGGGGCATTTTCAATCATTAACCTTGAAACCCCTTATCCCATAGGGTTCCATATTTTCCCCTTTGTTAAATATTCAAAGCACCTTGTCTCATAGAAATCGGTCTTGTAAGTACCATGGGAAAGATGTGTTGATGTATTTGTAATTTCAGAATGTATTCACTTGTATATTTTATATTGTATTTCATTGTACCCCGACAGAGATGTTTGTTCCTTCAATTGGGAGAGTCATTAATATAATAAAGTCATGTAAAGTCATTGAGGTTAACCCTCTGTTGTAAGTCAAGGAAATAGTCCCCACAGTTGAGGGGTATTAGGGTCATTAGACTCTCCTAGTGACGTCGGCCCTGTAGAGTAATTGTCAAGTGGAAAAATAGTATAAATAGAGAGTGAGACTCTCTATTTGAAACATACACTTACTCAACTGTAGCGCATGAGTGAGAGAAGAGGAGATCGCACAAGTGAGAGAGAGAACAACTGTTGGAGATCATCTTTGTGTTTTTGGGTTTTACTTTTGTTATTAGTGCTCATTCTATCTCTGAGGAAGTTGCAGGTTTTTCCCCTTTATGGTTTCCCTGAGGAAAACTCTTTGTGTCTATTGTGTCTTGTGATTATTGTTGTGCATGTTATTCTCTCAAATAAGATCCTAGATCATATTGATTAAATGATAAAAATCTAACATGGTATCAGAGCTAACTTGAGAAGAAGACACTGTGCAGCTGCAGAAGCTAGGGATTCTTATTTTTTGGGTCTCTCTCCATAGATCATCAGCAAAAGGAGGCTAGGTTGACTCTCCATTGAAGGGTGCATCTTTCTGTCGAAGCAGAATCTGATACTGAGCATTTTCAGTTTTCTACCTACCACTACAGCAGGAAATTAGGGCTTTTCATAGAAGTGGAATTTTTGAGTGAGCCCAACATATGATTTCTCTCCTCCTCAAAATAGAATTTTAGAGACCAAGATTGAATTTTTTGTTTGGGTAGAACTTTGGTAATGTCAAACCCTAATTTTCCCCTGAACCAGAAAACTAGCACTGCAGAAGATTAGCTCTAGATCTAGTTTTGGCATCTCAAATTGGTAAGATATAAATATTTTGTGTTTCCATTTGAGGTTCTCATTTAAGATGTCTTATTACACCAATCTTGATGAAAATATTGAAGGAGCTGAAAACTTCCGAGCATGGAAGTATAGGATCTCACTGATTCTTGAAAAAAATGAATTGGACACCTACATAAGTGGAGAAGTTCTAGTTCCAGAGGGAGATGAGGCTAAAGCCTTACACAAGAAGAACTTGGTCAAGGCCAAGGGTATTATTGCTGATTCTATCAAGGATCACCTTATACCACAGGTGTCTTCCCTAAAGACACCTAAAGAGATGTTTGATTCCTTGACCAAGCTATTTGAAGGGAAGAATATAAATCAGAAGATGACTTTGAGAAACCAAATGAAGAATGTAAAGATCCAGAATGTAGAGACCATGCAGTCATACTTTACAAGGGTCTCTCAAATCAAAGAAAAACTTGAAGTAGTAGAAGAAGAAGTAGAGAATGGAGAAATTCTGATGACCACCTTGAATGGTCTCCCTAGGTCATGGGACTCCTTCATTCAAGGGGTTTCTGCTAGAATAAAGTTAATCAATTTCAGTAGACTGTGGGAGGAATGCTCACAAGAGGAAGCTCAGATAGCAGCTCAAGAAGAAAAGATGGGAAGTGAAGATCAAGCTCTCACAGCACACACCGAGAAATTTAGAAAGGACCACCATCATCCCAAAGGTAAGCATTCTCACCAGAAATATATCCCTAGAAGATATAGCAAAGATCTATCTAAACTCAGATGATATACCTATGATGAGAAAGGACACTTTGCCAAATATTGTCCCAAAAATAGAGGTAGCTCCCACAAGAAGAAGGAAATCAAAATAAAACATCATGCTCACACTGCAGAGGATGATGAACCTCCCAGGAGGAAAGTCAAAGAAGAAAGTGAAGATTCTTCAAGTGATGAAGAGCATGTTTTGATTTCTTCCCTCATGGGGACTGTTACACATGGAAGCAATAATTGGCTCATAGATAGTTGGGCTTCCAAACATATGATGGGATTCAAAGAATCCTTTGTGAAACTATCTGAACATGAGTCACCCCACAAAGCAAAACTTGGGGATGGCTACCAATATCCCATAAAAGGTAGTGGTGAATACTCCTATAAGCTAGACTCTGGAAAAACTATGAAGATGAAGGATGTCTTGTTTGTACCAAGACTACAGAAGAATCTTCTCTCCATATCTTATTTGTATGAGGGTTGCATTTGTAGATGGCCAAGTCCTTATGTGGCCAAAGGGGAAGACTATAGATGATGCAGTAGTGATTGGAGAGCAAGAGGGAGGCTTATACAAATTAAAGGGCCAACCAGAACAAGCCTTGGTCCATGACTCAGTAGATCCAAGTGAACTTTCGAAAAAAATGTTTTCAAATGTGCACTATAGGGAATTGCCACTTGCAATCAAATATGTTGAAGGTCTTCCATAAATCCAGGGAAAGCATGAAGGAATTTGCAAAGGATGTGCAAAGGGAAAGAACACAAAGAAGACATTTCCAAGTAGAGAGAGCAAGGCAAAATCAATCTCGGAAATAATCCACTCTGATGTATGTGATCCGATGTCATCCAGTTCATTGAGTGGGTATGTATATTATGTTTCTTTCATTGATGATTTTTCTAGGAAGACATGGATATACTTCTTGAAAAGAAAGGATGAAGTATTCGGTAAATTCAAGGAATTCAAAACCTTGAGTGAGAACCACACAGAGAAGAACATCAAGACATTTTGATCAGACAATGGTGGCGAATTCACATCAGATGAATTCAAATATTTATGCAGAGAGTCAGGGATTAAGAGGGAGTTGACCACTCCATATAGTCCACAACAGAATGGGGTTGTATAAAGGAAGAATAGAACGATTATGGAAAAATCAAGGGAAATGCTTCGTGATCAAGATCTTCATATGCATCTATGGGCAGAAGCTGCTATGACAACTTTGTATGTATAGAACCGGACTCTGCGTAGAGTACTTGAGAACAAGAAACCAGAAGAAGTATTATCTGGTAAGAAACTAGAAGTCAACCATCTCTGAATATTTGGTTGTCCAGTGTACATACACGTTTCGAAAGAAAAGAGGACAAAGTTAGATCCTTCAGGAAAGAAGGGTATATTTGTGGGATATAGTGAAAGATCGAAAGCTTACAGAATATATTTCCTAGGATTCAAGGATATCGACATCAGTAGGGACGTGACTTTTGATTAAGACTCATCTTACAACAAATCTAGAAAGAGACATGTCGAAGAAATTGAAGAAACAAAAGTACCCAGGATCCGAGATACAACTATGAACAATGCAACTCCAGAAGAAGATCAAGAAATGGAAGAACCTTAGGAACTTGTAGATCCACCCCAGGAGAAGAATCCTTACAAGAGGAAACTTGCATGGGTATGAGAGGCTATCCAAGGTGCAGAGAGATATGGGGCTTCAGAAGAAATGCACAGATAAAGGAAGAGAATTAGGTCCTACTCCAGTTATGTATCACTACTATGTGACATCATTGATAAAGAACCTTCCAACTATGAAAAAGCATCGAAAAAGAAATAATGGAAGGATGCTATGATCAAGGAGTATCAGTCGATCATGAAGAATGATGTCTGGGATGTGGTCCTCAGACTAGAAGGGAAATCTGTTGTAACTTCCAAATGGATCTACAAGATCAAGCATGTTGCAGATTACATCATATAGAAATATAAATCAATATTTGTGGCACGTGGCTTCTCCCAGAAATAAGGGATAGATTATGAGGATAATTTTGTACATGTAGCTAGATACACTTCCATCAGATCACTACTTTCTTTGGCTGCAGTAATGAAATGGAAGATACACCGAATGGATGTCAAGACAATGTTCTTGAATGGTGTAGTAGAAGAGTAAGTGTATGTGGAGAAGCCACTAGGTTTTGAGAAACATGAAAGGGAGACTCATGTGTGCAAATTGAAGAAGGCCCTGTACGGTTTGAAACAGGAACCCAACACATGGTACGAAAAAATTGACAGCTTCCTAACTGCCTTGGGCTTTACCAAGAGTAAAGTAGATTCCAACCTTTACTATAAGGTTAAGGAAGGGAACCAAGTGATACTCCTACTGTATGTGGATGACATGTTTGTGACAAATGAGGATGGGTTGATTGCTGACATGAAGATGAATCTTGCTGCTGAGTTTGAGATGAAATACTTGGGTATGATGCATTACTTTCTAGGCATGGAGGTGTGGTAGAATGCAGATGGAATCTCCCTGGGACAAGAGAAGTATGCAGTAGCGATCTTGAAGAGGTTTGAGATGATGGACTGTAAGGCCATGACCACACCTATGGCATAAAACTTGAAGCTATTGAGTGATACTTCATCAGAGCCGGTTGATGCTACGATGTATCGTCAGATGATTGAGTCATTGATGTACCTGAAGAACATGAGCCCAGATACTTTATTTGCTGTGAACACATTGAGCCAGTTCCTGATGGATCTGAGACATGTTCACCTGATTTCTACAAAGCACATTCTGAGGTACCTGAAGGGTACAATTGACTATGGGCTCAAATATGAAGTGAATCAGGAGATTAACTTGGAGGGTTATGTGGATTTGGATTGGGCAAGCAATGCCATTGATAGGAAGAAAACTTCAGGGTGTTGCTTCAGTATGGGATCAGGTGTGATCTGTTGGTTTAGCAGGAAGTAGTCCTGCGTGGCACCAAGTACAGCCGAAGCAGAGTATGTTGCAGCTTGTTCGGCTAGTTGTGAGGTAGTGTGGCTAAAGAAGCTATTATCTGATTTGTTTGATCTCCAGTTGGATGCTACTTGTATATTTTGCGACAACCAGAGTTGTGTAAAGTTGTTAGAGAACTTGGTGTTCCATGACAAGTCGAAGCACATCGAGATCAAATATCACTATATTAGGGATAAGGTGTAGAGAGGAGCAGTGAAGATCTAGTATATTACGATGGACGAGCAAATAGCTGATGTGTTGACCAAGCCGTTATCCAGAGTGAAGCTTGAGTACTTCAGAGAGAAGCTTGGTGTTCATAAGATCAAGTTTCCTTCCAAGGGGAAGTTATGAGTCCATAAGCCTTTCTAACATGGTGGCAGGATTGGTTCCTCTCATGGTCAGATGTAAGTGTTGTTACTTTCTGACATGGTCACAGGATTGGTTCCTCCCATGGTCATATGTAAGTGTTGTGCTTTTCTGACATGGTGGCAGGATTGGTTCCTCCCATGGTCAGATGTAAGTGTTTTTCCCTTTTGACATGGTGGCAGGATTCGTTCCTCACATGGTCAGATGTAAGTGTTGTGCCTTTTTGACATGGTGGAAGGATTGGTTCCTCCCATGGTAAAATGTAAGTGTTGTGCCTTTCTGACATGGTGGAAGGATTGGTTCCTCCCATGGTTAGATGTAAGTGTTGTGCCTTTCTGACATGGTGGCAAGATTGGTTCCTCCCATGGTAAGATATAAGTGTTGAATATGTGAAGACCTACTTGGAGGCTAGGCCTACATCCAACAACGCCGGCTCTGTAGAACTTCCTATGATGAGTAGAATTGAGAGATAGCACCATTTGCTCGAGATAGTGGAAGTAGTGATGATGATGATCCAACTTTGATGATGATCTAGCTTTAATGATGATCCAGTAATGAAGACTTGTGTTGATGAACTATGTCAAGAGAATACCTTTCTAGTTAAGAGGGAGTGTTGATGTATTTGTAACTTTAGAATGTATTCACTTGTATATTTTATATTGTATTTCATTGTACCCCGATGAAGATTTTTGTTCCTCCGATTGGGAGAGTCATTAATATAATAAAGTCATGTAAATTCATTGAGGTTAACTCTCTATTGTAAGTCGAGGCAATAGTCCCCACAGTTGAGGGGTATTAGGGTTATTAGACTCTCCTAGTGAGGTCGGCCCTGTAGAGTAATTGTCAAGTGGAAAAATAGTATAAATAGAGAGTGATACTCTCTATTTGAAACATACACTCACTCAACTATAGCGCATGAGTGAGAGAAGAGGAGATCACATAAGTGACAGAGATAACAACTATTGGAGATCATCTTCATGTTTTTGGATTTTACTTTTGCTGTTGGTGCTCATTCTATCTCTGAGGAAGTTGCGGAGTTTTCTTCTTTATGGTTTCCTTGAGGAAAAATCTTTGTCTCTTATCTCTTGTTATTATTGTTGTGCATGTTATTCTCTCAGATAAGATCCTAGATCATATTGATTAAATGATAAAAAAATATAACAATATGGTGTTCATTAGAAAGTATTAGAAAACATTGACTTGGGCCACATTCTATGGTTAGTCCAAATTTACCTCCATGGATATAGGAGACCTAAAGAGAGAGGACCTTACCCATGTGACACTTAGGGGTATTGTCCTGAGGTTCTACCAGGTTAGCAACCGATGATCCCTTGAAATCCCGGGGATGCAATGTTATGTGAAAACTTGTTTTATAATGTGTTTTGAGTTTAATTCCCTAAGATATCTCACCTACAAATTTATATTTCTCTTTTCTTTTTTTATTTCCATGCTCATTGGATTTAAGGCTTCTTCAAATCTAAATTTCCAATCCTTAGTTTTACTAGGGAATCCCCTCCAAGGCTAGAAAGCACTATCTTGAAGTGAGAGGGATTGTGTGAGGTGACACTGGATATTTCCTTATATGTTTTGTTTAATCCTCTTAACTTTAGAGTGATAACTGGTGTAAATGGGTATTCAAACTACACCTAAATAAAGATGTAGTAAGCCATAAATAAAAACAATATGGCAAACAAATACCTAGAAATTGACCAATGATATCTATTTGCAAATGAGACCGTGGAAAACTGGAAAAGCATATCTCTCAACATATTATATTTTTTTAGATGTCTACATACCCTATGATGTTTGGAGGTTGACAATCAAAACAACCATCCTCATTTCCAACAATTTTTTCTTGGAATACAATTTTATCAATCATTGATTTGTTAAGAAGGGATAAGCACAATACATAAGTGGTTTTGACAAATAAGAGTTTCCTTTCTTCAAGAATTATCAAGATACTTAAATGATTTCAATATAAGGAAAACTAAAAAAAAGTAAAGAAAAAAAAGGATACATACTATGCAGTCTACTTTAGGAACTAATCTTGAAAAGTGGAACATTCCATCATGGTATTTGGTCGAAGTTAAATCGAAACACTTTTAGGCTTTATAATAGGGCATTCCCCCAAACCCCATGTGTTCATATCCCATGTGTCAAACACAGATTCATAAGAATACATGTTTGACACATGTCCCATGATAGTACATGTGCCAAAACACGTGTTAGACACGTTCTGTAACATGTCCTGTGTGTATGGCACATGTGGTGCAAAAAAGAATCCAGGAGCCTCTTAAAAGGTCACTTAGCATTCATTTTCACATTTGTAGAGAGAGAGAGAGAGCTATAACAGGTTTGAAGGTGCATTTGAAGGATTTGTAGGAATAATTTTTAGGTTGTATTCTTCAATAATTCCATAGTTTTCTTGGCTCAATCATCAAATCCAATTGATAAATGTTAAAGGAAAGGGAGGAATGTCATTGTTGGGGTGCCCTGCCTCCTTCAAGATAATGTACATTTGTTGTTGATAGTGCTCCATCTGTTGCAAGTGGATTTGCATCCAATGTTGAAAAAACCCTATTGTATCAAGACAACAAGCTCAATAAAATAAATATCCATTGTGCAAGTATGTGAGAAGACAATGAGGGCCCGGGGAAAAGGTTGGTGGGGGAGGGAATGTTCTTTGGACATGATTTTTTTGCAACATTACATACAAGATTAACTACTTCCAAGTTAATAACCATCTATTGGAACTTGACTATGGACTTGGATCATGTAGATGTGTGAGTGCTAGTAAATGAAAAGAAATGAAAATAGAGGATAAAATTGCCTTAGGGAAGGTGGGAACAACAAGTAGGAACAAAAAAATGAGGATCCTATTCCATTATTGAGGAAACCTACAAGCAAATATAGGAGTGGGAGTGCAATTCAACCACCAATAAAGAGGTCAGCTCCAAATGGTGGTCCAATGGACAAGATATTTCAACAAGAGAAGAAAGATGAGATTGATCTTATGACTGGATTCTTTTTTCTATCCCAATTCAGTTAATTTAATGTTGCATGATCACCTTTGTTTATTGAGATGTGTTGATCTCTAATTGATCAAGCTCCAACACGTTATGTTCCTCCCAGTTCATAGAATATTAGAACCACATTGTTGGTTAAGGAAAACAAAGAGGTGGATAAAATCCAAGAATCTTTCACCCCCCATTTTGGATGGGTATCCACGTGTGATTTTGATCACTCTTCAAGGGGTAACCTTGTCCTCATGATGATATTTAAGGAAAATATGGACGATTCTGAGCATAAATAACCCTAAAAAGGATGTAGGAAACAATTTTGAGCAGTGTTTAGGGTGTAAACAACCCTAAATATGAGTTGTGTACCTAAAAGTGTAGGTATGCACATGAAACAACCCTAAATCTAAACAACAACAGTCATCAAAAGTACACATCAACATGCAAGAAACAAATTTTGTGAATTTTGGGTTTGTCGTAGCCCTAAAAATGATGAAAGGTAGCCACTATCAACATGCATGTTCAATAAATTTCAGTTATGGTCCCTTCTTCTTATCCTTCACACAACCATATTCTTCCAATTTGGGTTTGTTTTCACCATCATCCTTAAAACACTGATATCAGCAATAGTTAGCTTGCTTGGTAATTATGGGCAGATTTAAGCCTTCTTGCACTGTGGAAGATGTATTCTGGACACAAAAGGGGCTTGAAAATCTCCAGGTTTGTGTATAAACAACAGTAGTTTTGGAGCATGGAAAAACATAAGAAATCAAAAGGGAGAAATAACACTTATGTGGTATAGATTGATGGTGCTATCCTCATGTGAAAAGGGGGTGCACTGCTCAAAGAATAAATTTCATCATCTTGAAGAGGAGCCATCCCACTTGGAGGTCTCTTTGCCTTCTCTTATCTCATCCACACTTGGAAAACATACCTTGGCCTTAGTTGCAACCCTAGAGGATATTTGTTGACAACCGTCTCACTTCTAAGCCACATATGGAGGAGGTCATAGGATTGAATTAGACTTGTGGAATGTACTATATCAATATGATGTTCAAATGTGCCATGAAATGGAAACAAGACGATTTGTGAGAGGTATGATTGTAGTTTCTCTGCCTTGTTCCATCAACAACACTCAACGATGACTATACTCCCCTTATTTTATCATCCCTAAGTCCATATTTTCACCTAATAAAGGGTCATTTCATGGGAAATAATCTAATTTATACTTTGGTGGAAAAATATTGCTTGTTGAGAATGTCTAACCACTCTTTGAAGCCCTTGGAAATCTTCTAGATGATAGCTTGTTTTTCGGTGGACATGTTTGAGGGGGAACCACCATTACAAAAGCTCTTTGAATTTGATCTCTTGGAAGCTCCCTTCACTTGGAAGATATTTGTGGGTTATCTTGTGGACACCATTGAAGGAATTGTGGATGCCTTGTGGTAGCGTGTGGGACTGCTTCTTTAAAGTTGTGCTTTGAAGAGTCTCTTTGTTGATATGTGGACATGGGGGACTTCTATCTTCCTTGTGGATTTGACTTGTTGGAAAATTTACCTTTGAAGAGGCATTTGGATTCCAATGTGGACATATGTGAGTGATTAAACTTCCTTGTGGACATCATTTAATGCTTTCAACCCCCATATGGAAATTACTTGATGGATGAGTTATCTTTGAGAAATTCTTTGGAGTCTAGATTTTCAAGTGCTTGGAATTCTATGTGGGCATGCCATGTTGAAGTTTGGAAGGGGCCTTTGGAGGCCATGGAATCAATTTGGCATGGATCCCTTGTTTTATGGAGACATCCCCCTTATTTGTGGCCTTACATATCTCTTCTAATGTATAAGTGTCTTTGACCACCATTTTTTATGTAACTTGTTAGGAGTTAGTTGATTGGGTGGGACTTCTGAGGGGAGTCCTTATTTCCCTTTAATATGGTTGTTTTTCACATGCTTGACATCAGCTACATCATCACACCATTGAGATTTGTATAGGGTATGGTCCTTTCATTAATTGGTTGAAGACCCTGGATGTCCTTTACCTCTAGCACATTGATGAGTCCCTTTAGAACATTTCCAATATTATGTTCCTTGTGATATTTGGGTTGTGTTGGCCACAGTGTGTGAAATCCCTTCTTGCTTCCTAGTGCATCCATTTCCATATGTCGTATATTGTACCTCCGAGATTCAAACTCTCAGTTGTTTGAGTCCTTATAGTTGTTGGATCCCTCCTGATCCAACATAGAATCAGTTCTCATGATCATGCATTCAAGATGCATGCCATTGTTTCTAGTACCAGTTCTTCAAATCATCCATGGTTGGACCATGGTTACGTCCATATTTGAGTCCCTCTTTGACATATTTGATGTACACAACAATTATTCATGTAGGTCCCCTTTGAGCCTCATTATTATTTGTATATCTTAAGGGCATTGATATGATCATGGGTATGCCTTCCTTGTCTATATATTTGAGATTATATGTATCTCAACCATCTTGAGTATTGTATCTATAGCTCAGGCTCCCTATAGTCTTCTTAAAGAGTGAGCTATCTCTGATATAGTCTCTGTTCTCTATGCCACCACCACAATTTCTCGTAGAAAAGAAATATCCTATGATGTATATCGTTCATAAGATGAGCTTCTTCCCTCACACATCAGGGGGCAATATGTTAACACCAAAATTTTTCCACTTGACATATGACCTAGCCTCATCAAACCTATATGTCATTGACCACTTTTCATTTCCACCATGTAGACCTTCATAAATCCAAAATACCTAAGTCAATAATAAAAGGCTATTTTAAATATTAAATTGACTCGTTTAATCCAAAATTATGAGTCATATTGCTTAAAATGACATTTTGGATATTTCCTTCTTCACAAAAAGGAAACTTGGCACTTACCCAAAAGCATGGATAAGGATCCTGCAAATCATGGAGAGGTAAAATAAATCTCAAAAAATAAAAAATAAGAAATGGAAACATCTTCGATGGATCCTTATCCCTCCATCCTATCTACAATGCTTATAAATTGACCATGAAGGTCCCCCATTACAACAGGACTTCTCCACTCATTTCCCATGTTATATTTTTATCGTTTAATCAATATGGGATCTTATCTAAGAGAATAATATGCACAACAATAATCACAAGAGACAAGAGACACAAATATTTTTACTCGGGGAAAGCATAAAGGAGAAATCCTTGCAACTTCCTCAGAGATAGAATGAGCACCAATAGCAAAAGTAAAACCCAAAGATAAAAAGATGATCTCTGATAGTTGTTATCTCTCTCTCACTTGCACGAGCTACTCCTCTCTCACTCATGCACTACTATTGAGTGAGTGTGTGTTTCAAATAGAGAGTCTCACTCTCTATTTATACTTGTTTTCCACTTGACAATTACTCTACATGGCCGAATTCACTAGGAGAGTCTAATAACCCTAATATGACTCAACTGTGGGGTCTATTGTCCCAACTTACAATGGAGGGTTAACCTCAATGACTTTACATGACTTTATTATATTAATGACTCTCCCGATCGGAGGAAAANAAATACAATAAGAAATATACAAGTGAATACATTCTGAAGTTACAAATACATCAACACTCCCTCTTAACTAGGAAGGTATTCTCTTGACACAGTTCATTAGTACAAGTCTTCGTCACTGGATCATCATCAAATTTGGATCATCATCATCACTAGATCATCATTGGATCATCATCATCACCACTATTGTTTCTATCTCGAGCAAATGGTGCTATCTCTCAAATCTACTCGTCATAGGAAGTTCTACAGAGCCAACCCTTTTCCATGATGGATGTAGGCCTAGCCTCCATGTAGGTCTTCATCGATAGAGACAGCCCTTTTTCATGCTGGATGTAAGTCTACAGTGCCAACTCTTTTCATGCTGGATGTAGGTCTCCATCTACAGAGCCAGCCCTTTTTCATGCTGGATGTAGGTCTCCATCTACAGAGCCAGCCCTTTTTCATGCTGGATGTAGGTCTCCATCTACAGAGCCAACCCTTTTTCATGCTGGATGTAGGTCTCCATCTATAGAGCCAGGCCTTTTCATGCTAGATGTAGGTCTACAGTGACAACCATTTTTCATGTTGGATGTAGGTCTCCATCTACAGAGGCAACCCTTTTTCATGTTGGATGTAGGCATCGCCCTCTGCAAGGTCTTTATCTACAGAGACAACCATTTTTCATGCTGGATGTAGACCTCACCCTCTGCAAGGTATTTATCTACAAAGCCAACCTTTTTTCATGCTGGATGTAGGCCTCTCCCTTTGCAAGGTCTTTATCTACAGAGCCAACCTTTTTTCATGCTGGATGTAGGCCTAGCCCTTTGCTAGGTATTTATCTTCAGATAATCTCATTGTCACAAAGAGCACAACCCAGATACACATAACATAACATTCACATTCATCGGCATGGTAGGACACACCTACTACCATCCGAGAAAGGCTTCAACACTTACATCCATCGGCATGGTAGGAAACACCTACTACCATCCGGGAAGGGATCATGTGTATTACTTCCCCTTGGAGGGAACATCAATCTAAAGAACACCAAGCTTCTATCTAAAGTACTCAGACTTCACTCTGGCTAACAACTTGGTCAATACATCAGCTATCTGCTCGTCCATCACAACATACTGGAGCTTCACTGATCCCCTTTGCACCATATACTTGATATAGTGATACTTGATCTCGATTTTCTTTGACTTTTCATGGAACACAGGGTTCTCTAACAACTTCACACAACTTTGATTCTCGCAATATATACAAGTAGAATCCAACTAGAGATCAAACAGGTCAGATAGTAGCTTCCTCAACCACATTACCTCACAAATAGCCGAACAAGATGTGACATACTCTGCTTCGGCTATACTTAGTTCCACGTAGGACTGCTTCCTGCTAAAGCAAGAGATCACACATGATCCCATACTGAAGCAACACTCCGAAGCGCTTTTCCTATCAATGGCACTACCTGCCCAATTCAAATCCACATAACCCTCTAGGTTAATCTTCTAATTCACCTCATACTTGAGCCCATAATCAACTGTACCCTTTAGGTACCTCAAAATATGCTTTGCAGCAATCAGGTTAACATGTCTCAGATCCATCGGGAACTGGCTCAATGTGTTCATGACAAAGAAAATATCTGGTCTCATATTCATCAGGTACATCAAGGACCCAATCATCTAATGATACATCATGGAATCAACCAAATTTGATGAAGCATCACTTAATAGCTTTAGGTTTGATGCCATAGTGTGGCCATGGCCTTGCTGTCCATCATCCCGAACCTATTCAGGATCTCCACTGCATACTTCCCTTGTCCGAGGGATATTCCATCCGCACTCTGCCACACCTCCATTCCTAGAAAGTAGTGCATCATACCCAAGTCCTTCATCTCGAAGTCAACAACAAGCTTCCTCTTTGTTTCATTGATCAACCCATCCTCACCTGTCACAAACAGGTCATCTACATACAGTAGGAGTATTAGTGGGTTCCCTTCCTCAACCTTGTAGTAAAGGTTGGAATCCGCTTTACTCTTGGTAAAGCCAAAACTAGTCTAGAAGTTGTCAATCCTATCGTACCACGTCCTGGGTGCTTGTTTCAAAGCGTACAAGGCCTTCTTCAATTTGCACACATGAGTCTCCCTATCATGTGTCTCAAATCCAAGTGGCTGCTCCACATACACTTCCTCTTCCACTACACCATTCAATAACGCAGTCTTGACATCCATCTGGTGTATCTTCAATTTCATCACTATAGCTAGAGCAAGTACTGATTTGATGAAAGTGTATTTGGATACAATTGAAAAAGTTTCTTCATAATCTATCCCTTCCTTCTGGGAGAAGCCATGTGCCACGAATCTCACTTTATATTTCTATATGTTTCCATCTGCAGCATGCTTGATCTTGTAGATCCACTTGGAAGTCACATTAGACTTTTCTTCTGGTCTTGGGACCACATCCCAGACATCATTCTTCATGATCGACTGGTTCTCCTTGATCATCACATCCTTCCACTCTTTCTTTTTTGTCGCTTCTTGATAGTTGGAAGGTTCTTTATCAATGATGTCACACAGTAGGGCTACATAACTGGAGTAGGACCTAGTTCTCTTCCTTTCTCAGTGCATTTCTTTTGGAGCACCATATCTTTCTACACCTTGGATAGCCTCACCTACCCATGCTGGTTTTCTCTTGTAATAATTCCTCACTGGGTGGATCTATTGGTTCCTGAGGTTCTTCCATTTCTCGATCTTCTTCTAGAGTTGCTTCAATCATTGTTGTATCTAAGATCCTGGGTACTTATGTTTCTTCAATATCTTCAGCAGGTCTCTTTCTGGATTTGTTGTAAGTTGAGTCTTTGTCAAATGTCATGTCCCTACTGATGTTGATCTTCTTGAATCCTGGGAAATATATTTTGTAAGCCTTCGAGCTTTCACTATATCCCACAAATATACCCTTCTTTCCTGGAGGATATAACTTCGTCCTCTTTTCTTTCGGAATGTGTGTGTAAACCGAGAAGCCAAATATTCTGAGATGGCTAACTTCTAGTTTCTTTCCAGAGAATACTTCTTCTGGTGACTTGTTCTCAAGTACTCTATGCGGAGTATGATTATGTACATACAAAGTTGTCCTAGCAGCTTCTGCCCATAGATGCATAGGAAGATCCTAATCTGATTAAACAAATCCATACATAGGAGCAAACTTGTGGGTGTGGAACTGCGTTCAAGTATTTATTTTTCTTGACGTTTCGATATCTACAGTGAGATCATCTTCAAGAGACCAATATAAGCTTGGTGAAGAATAATAATTGCCCAATTTCTTGTGGGATAGAATGCATCGGTGAAACTAGATAATCCATAAGAATGAGATTCAAGGAACATGGTGTTAATATAAGACACGGTATGCCTAAGAAATCAACATTGGCCGAACATTCTCACATTACCAAACACCATATATGCCTTGAAAAATCTAGATTCATCGCTAAAGAGGAGAGCCTAACTAAACAAAAAGTCAGAGAGAAAATAGAAATTAACATCTCCCTATACTGCCTTAATAGAGACGACGACACTAAACTCAGTGACCTTCTTCATGACCTTAGGATCACAACAACAATCAAACTAACTAACAATTTATAAAAATCAAACTAACTAATTTTTTTTATAAAAACAATTGTATTTGATTAAGAAGAACTGATTTTATTTAAATAACATTTAAAATTAATTTAAAATTTTTTTAAGTAAAAACCTTTAAACTATTAAACCTAGGTTCTAAAACTAATATGTTATAATATTAATAATATTAGTTAAAATTAAAAATAGGCTTTAAACAATAAAAATACTAAATTAAAAAAGTTTTAATATAAAATCCAAAAATTTAGGTTTGATTACTTTAAATAATATACCCTTATTAATTAACTTTAATTCAAAATTGAAACAAGGTTTTTAAAAACCCTTAAAATAAGATTTAAAAAAAACCCTAAAATCATAATAATAATATATATTGATAATTTTAATAAAAAACTTAATAAGAATATTTATAACTTTAAACAATACTAATTTAATTGGAAACAACAATTTTAGGTTTAAAAAATCTTAAATTAATCATGATTCACCTTAATAATTTAAATTAATAAAATACTAACCAAACCGACCTAATTAAAATTTTTAACTAAATTTTTTAAAAACACATATATTCTATATTTAAAAGAAATTGGGCAATTATTATTCTTCACCAAGCTTCTATTGGTCTCCTGAAGATGATCTCATAGTAGAGATCGAAACGTCGAGAAAAAGAAATACACAAACGTAGTTCCACACCCACAAGATCCTAATCACGAAGCATTGCCTTTGCTTTGTCCATAATCGTTATATTCTTCCTTTCTGCAACTCCATTCTGTTGTGGATTATATGGAGTGGTCAATTCCCTCTTAATCCCTAACTCTCTGCATAATTTCTTGAATTCATTTGATGTGAATTCTCCGTCATTGTATGATCGAAAGGTCTTGATTTTCTTTTCTGTGAGGTTCTCGATCAAGGCTTTGAATTCCTTGAACTTACTGAATACTTCATCCTTGATTTTCAAGAAATATATCCATGTCTTTCTAGAAAATTCATCAATGAAAGAAACATAATATACATACCCACTCAATGAACTAGGTGACATCAGACCACATACATCGGAGTGGATGATTTCCAAGATTCATTTTTCCTTGCTCTCGCTACTTGGAAATGTCTTCTTTGTGTTCTTTCCCTTCGCACATCCTTTGCAAATGCCTTCATGATATTCCTTTATTTTTGGAAGACCTTAAACAACTTTGATTGCAAGTGGTAGTGCCCTATAGTGCACATGTGCAAGCCTTCTATTCCAAATTTCACTTGGTTCTACTAAGTCATGGACCAAAGCTTGTTCTGGTTGGCCCTTTAATTTGTATAAGCCTCCCTCTTGCTCTCCAATCACTAATGTGTCATCTATGGTCTATCCCTTTGACCACATAAGGACTTGGCCATCTACAAATGCAACCCTCATACCTTTGTCATCCAATGTAGATATAGAGAGAAGATTCTTCTTTAGTCCTGGTACAAACAAGACATCCTTCATCTTCATAGATTTTCCAGAGTCTAGCTTATAGGAAGCTTCACCAATTCCTTTTATGGGATACTGGTAGTCATCCCCAAGTTTCACTTTGTGGGGTGACTCATGTTCGGATAGATTCACAAAGGATTCTTTGAATCCAGTCATATGCTTGGAAGCCTCGCTATCTATGAGCCAATCATTACTTGCATGTGTAACAGTTCCTGTGAGGGCAGAAATCAAAACATACTCTTCATTGCTTGAAGAATCTTCACTTTCTTCTTTGACTCTCTTCCTTGGAGGTTCATCATCCTCTACAGTGTGAGCATGATGTCTTATTTTGTTGCTCTTCTTTTGGAGCCACCTCTATTTCTAGGACAATTTATGGTGATGTGTCCTTTCTCATCACATGTATAACATCTGACACTGGATAGATATCTTCTAGGGTTATCTTTCTGATTCTATTGTGAATGCTTACCTTTCTTGGGATGATAGTGGTCCCTTCTGATTTTCTTGGTGTGTGTTGTGAGAGCTTGATATTCATTTCCCATCGTTTCTTCTCGAGCTTCTTCTTGTGAGAATTCCTCCCACAACCTACTGAAAGTGACTAACTTTCTTCTAGCACAAATCCCTTGAATGAA
The DNA here is from genome assembly GCA_001517045.1 of Pseudotsuga menziesii. Lineage (NCBI taxonomy): Eukaryota > Viridiplantae > Streptophyta > Pinopsida > Pinales > Pinaceae > Pseudotsuga > Pseudotsuga menziesii. Next base: position 111,698 of record LPNX010968108.1, on the reverse strand, counting down.
GGAGTCCCATGACTTAGGGAGACCATTCAAGGCGGTCATCACAATTTCTCCATTCTCTACTTCTTCTTCTACAACTTCAAGTTGTTCTTTGATTTGAGAGACCCTTGTAAAGTATGACTGTATTGTCTCTTCATTCTGGATATTTTCTTCTCGAGCTTCTTCTTGTGAGAATTCCTCCCACAACCTACTGAAAGTGACTAACTTTCTTCTAGCACAAATCCCTTGAATGAAGGAGTCCCATGACTTAGGGAGACCATTCAAGGCGGTCATCACAATTTCTCCATTATCTACTTCTTCTTCTACAACTTCAAGTTGTTCTTTGATTTGAGAGACCCTTGTAAAGTATGACTGTATTGTCTCTTCATTCTGGATCTTTACATTCTTCAACTGATTTCGTAAAGTCATCTTCTGATTTATATTCTTCTCTTGAAATAGCTTGGTCAAAGAATCAAACATCTCTTTAGGTGTCTTTAGGGAAGACACATGTTGTATAAGGTGATCCTTGATAGAATCAACAATTATCCTCTTAGCCTTGACCAAGTTCTTCTTGTGTAAGGCCTTAGCCTCATCTCCCTCTGGAACTGGAACCTCTCCACTTATGTAGGTGTCCAGTTCATTTTCTTCAAGAACTAGTGAGATCATATACTTCCATGCTCAAAAGTTATCATATACTTCAATCTTTTCATCAAGCTTGGTGTGATGAGACATATTTAATGAGAACCTCAAATGGAAATACAAGAGATTTATATCTTACCAATTTGAGATGCCCGAACTAGATCTGAAGCTGATCTTTTGCAGTGTTGATTTTCTGGTCCAAGGTCAAACTAGGGTTTGAATTTCCTGGAGTTCTACCCAACCAAAAACTTCAATCTTGGTCTCTAAATTTCAATTTTGAGGAGGAGAGAAATATTATGTTGGGCTCACTCAAAAATTCCACTTTTGTGAAAAGCCCTAATTTCTCGCTGTAGTGAAAGGTCAAAAACTGAAAAATGCCTGGAATCAGATTCTTCTTTGACAGGAAGATGCGCCCTTCAATGGAGAGTTAGCCTAGCCTCCTTTTGCTAATGATTTGTGGAGAGAAACCCAAAAATTAATAATCCCTAGCTTCTGCAACTACACAGTGGAGTCTTCTTCTCATGTTAGCTCAAATACCATGTTAGATTTTTATCGTTTAATCAATATGATCTAGGATCTTGTCTGAGAGAATAACATGCACAACAACAATCACAAGAGACAAGAGACACAAATATTTTTCCTCGGGGAAGCCATAAAGGAGAAAACCCCACAACTTCCTCAGAGATAACATGAGCACCAATAGAAAAACTAAAATCCAAGAGTACAAAGATGATCTCCGACAGTTTTTATCTCTCTCACTTGTGCGAGCTACTTCTCTCTCACTAATGCGCTACTATTGAGTGAGTGTGTGTCATTAAAATAGAGATCCTCACTCTCTATTTATACTTGTTTTCCACTTGAAATTTACTCTACAGGTCCGACTTCTCTAGGAGAGTCTAATAACCCTAATACAACTCAACTGTGGGGACTATTTCCCCGACTTACAACGAAGGGTTAACCTCAATGACTTTACATGACTTAATTATATTAATGAATCTCCGGATTAGAGGAACAAACATCTTCGTCGGGGTACAATTAAATACAATAATAAATATACAAGTGAATACATTCCGAAGTTACAAATACATCAACAGCCCATACTGTTACTCTGGAAAAATCTCCCCTTGAGATTCGAAACTCCCCTGAGTATTCCTATTTCACCTTTATTAGAGATATGCACCTGATGACGTGTGTCTAGAGTACACCGAGATGTTTGGAGGGATCATTCTTCTTCATAAAGATGCAAGGCCCCCAATTACCGCTTCTCCATGGTAGCCCTTGGTCACTATATAATATATTTGTTTTAATGAAAAAGAAAAATGATTTTTTGATTCTTTCAGTACGTGTGTCAAAGAATGCATCAATGTTAGTTTAGTTTTTGCTTATATAGTTTTAATTCCCATTATGCATGCTTAGAGTAAAATGTTATTTATGTTATTTAGTTTTAAATTTTCCCTATTTGAACTGCTACTAAGGTTTCCATAAACCTTAGTAGGTGCCTTTTGTGGCACGCTGGTTTGCAAAAACCAACAAAATATGATGAGTCACATGGGTCGCTTTTGTAATGTTATCATTGTAGCTCTAGTACACTACCGATATTTATCATTATAGGTGTTATTTCGTCCTCTTAGAGGCTTTGGATGTGTCCTTTCATCATTGGTATCCATTGTCAAAATATGACCAAAGTTTATTTTTTCAACTATTTGACTTGGTTAACAAGACCAACCTATAGTATGTGGTCATCATGCATCACCATTAATCATACTTCAACCTTTGGAAGTCAGTGGTACCCATCCAAGTATGATTTTTAGATATTTTGGATTAATAGACTTTAGTTTATGGACTTTCCTAAGTTAATATTTAAAAAGCCTAAGCCCAATTTTAATTATTTGGAGCATCTTGATATTGGACATTTCATATTGGTATATGACATATTTTTTATTGGTATGGGACATTGAAGCAACAAGGAGTCCATCCAAGGAAACTTCCATGATTTGTGCAAGAATTCTTGAAGATCCAATTAATAGGAATTAATTAATCAAACTGCCTAAAGTTTGATTTAAAAATTTCTTAAGTCTAAAAAGTATTGCAAAAAAAAGTATACAAGGGAAAAATAATCACTTTGGTTCTCATGAAAAGTGTTTCTAATAACCAAGTGACCATCTCCTAGCATCGACACCAAGTCTCGACCACATTTGTAGCTTCTCTCTCCAAGTGGGGTGTACTCTTCACCAAGAGGGGATTTAATAAATATCTCAACAATTTGGCATTAGTATCACTTCCAAATCAACATGTAGAGTGGCATGAGGTCTCACTTGACATCTCAACTCAACAATCAAGAAAATAACTTGTAATTTTCTTCATGTAACTTGGGCTCAATGAGGCAATTCACCACCCTCTAGAAAAAGTAATTTCCAACAATTTCTAAAATGTAAAATTTAATGATTTATCTCGGCTATTTATTTGGACTCTCTAAGATTTAATGCCATCCCTCAATCCTTATGATTTGTGGTTTGGCTTCTCTCTTGTTCTATAATTGAGATAAGAAAACACTTTGTATGCACTTTTGGAGACCTTTGTTAAATGATTCATTCTTTTCATTTGTCTTGTGTCTTCTGTGCATTTTTAGCATGGATTTCAGTTGTTTCTTTTTCTCATTGAGTATGCTTGTGATAGTAACTTTATTTGGACACCTGTGCGCCTTAGGGATTTGTGATCGATTTTCCAAGGAGTTGTCTTTACTTGTAGCTAGTTTTTATTTGGATATTTGTTTACTCCTTTCACTTACCATTTTCACTTGTTAATGAACATGTTATCTCAGGTTTTATTTCAGGAATATGATTGATACTAATTTGTTGTGTGTTTGTTTTGCAAGTTGGAGAAATTGATTTGTTAAGAGTGCCCTGAGTCAAGTGCTCGGATAATCTACTAGAGAGTTCATCACCAAGGAAGCTACTACAATAAAACTTAGTGCTAGAAGCAGGGAATCGACTCCATGGCCCAAGATCAAGGCACTAGGTAAGTTCTACATCCCTTTGTTTGTTGGTTTTTACTAGTTTCTAGTTTAACTCTGTAGTCAAAATCACACTTTCCAATTTTAGCTTGTTTCCATTGTTAGATATTAGTTATTAGTTACTATTTTGAACTCAAATCACAGCCTAGGCATCTGTACATAAAAATATGAACTAAATCTCAACAAAAAAATTCATCGAGGAGACTAGGCATTGATCACCAACTCATATATTGTTCAAATTTGGTAATTAATTTACAATATTTAGTGGCTTTCCACTTGCTGTAGTTTTATTTCAGATATGTAATACTTATGGAAACAAGTTATTTTTGCATTGGAGACCATTTAATTAATACACCGTCCAACTAATATACCTAGAACATTGTAACATACCCTATACCCTTAATAGACCTTCGAGATATGTGGTATACAAAAATTTCCCTAACATTTCTAAACAAGGCCAAACATATTAGTCACAGTGATGATAACCAAGTACAATCCCATAAAATTCCATTCTAAATATGAGAAACTTACCAATATAACATATAAGGATTGAAGTCTTATATTAAATCAACAAATCTTTTATCATGTAATAATTTATGAATTATAACCAAATAACATTGATGAACTACTTAGCTTGTTGTTTATATCATTAAACATAATGAATTGATATAAAGTCTATTCAGAAACATGCAAAATCTACAACAATGGGATCCTTCAATCTATTGTAACCATTGTATATTTACTCTTAATAGGAGCCTAAAGCATAACAATTTATCCTATGTTATCATAAAGACATATCTATATATTAATTGCATTGAATAAGTTAGGATCAAAACATACCTGATCCTTTTTATTTCCACACCTTCTTTCATACATAGTTAACTTATATAAACTTTGATGATCCAAAAGGATAATGCATACTTTAACTTATTCCCATTAATGAGATAAGAGTATAATTAATCATAAAGGTTCAACCAAAAATAACCCTTTTTTGATAAAAGCAAGAATACTTAAATCAAAGTTACCTAGTTGATAGTATAGGGTTAATCATTGTGAAAATTGAACAACAACTATTAATCACATATCCATGCTGCTCATTACTTTTATCCAAATTTAGACATAATAACACATCCTCATTAATATGCCTAACTTAAATATTACAGAAAGAAGGACATATTCTCATTTAACCACATTTCTTTGAGTCAACACAAGGAGAATAGTTATTTATAGAATTTGACATAAACAATAAAACATGACGGCTAAAAATGATTTATTTGTTGAATAAGGTAGACACACACGATTGAAGGATTGAGTGCAACGCTCCACCCAACCTTAGACTCTCTGTCCAACGTATATTTCCCACTGAGAGGCCACCCCCAAGCTGGGCATAGAATCCACTAAGACATGAAAGACTAAAAATAACCCTTCAAAGATTCTTTAATCGTACACAATATACTTGCTTATTGGATTTCCAAATGTGGAGGTTCTATTCTTAATTCAGTACAATTTTTGAGTTCTTTAAACAATTCCACACATAACTGAAATTTGCAGCTTTCCACCTTAAGATAAACTCTTACATATTATGCATAATTTTTATTATTATTAGATATTAGGTTATCTCTTAATATTTTATTAAGAAAGACCTCAACTTTTTAAGGCATAAGAGATTATGACCTAACTCCTCTAAGCTTAAGCAAGTTATGTATTGGCTTTTACAAGCAGTTAATAATTATATATATTAATCTTCCATAAAAGTGAATTTATATATATTAAATTTACATAAAAGTGAGACCACACCTTCTTCTTGGTAAAATAATACTTATATGTTTCACAACATATTTAAGATGGGTTTGATCCTCAGATATATAATACTTATATGTTTCACAACATATTTAAGATGGGCTTGATCCTTATATATATAATCAGGAATTTATACATCAATGATGTTTCTTTCTCTTTCCTACTTTTTTTTTTGGCAAACTAATATATATATATTTCACGACATGAACATATTTAAGATATGATATATATATATATATTCTCTTTCATACTTTTTTTGGGCAAACGAATACTTATATGTTTCACAACATATTTAAGATGGGATTGATCTCTTTTTTATATATATGGCGTTTCTTTCTCTTTCATACTATTTAAAATCATAAAATTTTATTTTTAATAATAGAGCTTAGCGCTTTAAACGCAAGACTAAGTTTATAAGAATAAAGTTCAATCCTCAATAGTTAGGGCTGTTCTAGCACTTGATTAGCAAACCGTAGGTTGCCTCTATCTCATAATCTATTAAAAAACTTTTCTTGTTTACATCAAAAGAATAGAAGAATTCAGTATTAAAATAAACCTCCAGAGCAAGATCTATTTCCCAAGGGAGACGCCAGCTCTCTTGTGGCATGATATACAAAACCACAAATAGTCAAAAGATCCTAGAGCTTGGGATCGATCTCTTCGAGGGATCCTTGAAATTTAATAATTAACGTAATCAATCAACGTTTTATTTTAGCACGGGATCGATCTCCCAAGCGGACACCCAACATTCCTTTCGAATGTAGAATTTAAATACTTGACAAGAGTCAACGATTTACTTTAGCATGGGATCGATCTCCCAAGGAGACGCATACATTCTTTGACAAAATTATACAACAACATTTTAATTGGAAAGTATGGGTTTAATTCTAACCTTTTCCAGCTATCTAACGAACAAAACCAAAAGCTAGGAACTCACCTAGGTTGGGTTGGGTTGGGTTCTTTTCTTATGGAGACTCTACTCCATTTACACAGCGTGCAAAGCAATGAGAAGCAATTGGTAGACACCCTTCCAATTGAATTGGTTGCGTTGCAAATTTGGGTTCACATTCCAATTGCGTGTTAATCCAATCCAATAATTTCACGATGTAGGCAATTGAGCCCTAACAATAATAAAGTATATCAACAACTTTCATTCATTGTTTACGAACTTCTTTCTTACCATCGCTCTACTGTGCTAAACCATGGTCTCCCATACTATCACGTAGATGGCATTCAAGTTTTGCGATGGGAATTCTATTTTGGTCCGCAAATTTATGCAGACTTATACAAATGTTCATTAGTCATATGGTTCGAATTGCCAATCTACACATGAACCTACCGCATTTATTTGTCAATCGAAGTAAATATTCAAATCCAAGAGAATGTAAATATTCAAATCCAAGAGTAGGTCATATGAGCTTATTAGAGCTTTACGATACATAGTGGCTTTTTCGACATCCCTATAAGTAATTTATATGACACTTATAAACTTAAGTGTCCATCTAGTGAACATCGCAATTCACTTCTTGTTAAATTCCTATGGCATCAAGATGACATATGTAATCAAACTCATGGCTACCCATCCATTCAACCTTTCCCCTTAGTGTATTCATGCCCCTTCATTTAGTTGCATCAAGTCTTCAGTCTACAAAATTCACAATACAACTTAGGAATTCACAATCATACCTACAAAGTTTACTGGAGGGGCCTTGGCCTTAAGCTTCTCAACGGGAATTGGTACACGGTTACATTTGCAGTTACACGAGTATAGGGGTAAAGAGAGGGATATTACAAACATTTAGAATTAGTTCCCCAAACATCTAAACATTGAGAAATCTGAATATAAACAAGTCGATCAATCGTAAATTTCAACTTGTATATTAATCTCAAGTGACCAAGACATCATTCCCTGTGCCTAAGATAAATCATAGGTCACAATCTAACAGCTAGGGGTACTATTTATATTCATCATCCATCATCCCTTAGGCATTTCCCCCATGATGCCATGTTTATCCCCTTTAGTAATTTGTAAGGAACCTTGTCCTTTGTTGGAGGAGCTAGTCGGTAAGCTGACTAAGTCCGTAAGCCGACTTAGTCGGTAAGCCAACTAAGTCGATCGGTCGACTAATTAGAGATTAGGTCGGCCACATAAGGTTGTGTCGGTTAACCAAACCGACATGTAGTTATTTGTAACTATTTGTAAATCATATATATTAGGCTGTTGAGCCAGATGAGAACTCGGTTCAGTTTTATGATTTGTATGGACCCTTCCATTATAATATAATCTGTTATTCCTCATATGTGTTCTTGTCTCTTGTCTCTGATATGTCTGTATGCTTTTAAATGTGTATTATTGGTAACCCTCTATGATCCGTGAGATTACAACATTGGTTCTATTGCCGGTAGTACATATCTGAGATGAATACAAGCAGATGATATCAGAACAGGAGATTAAGGACTAGTGGGAGCATAAGATAGCAATTTACTTGTAGAATTACGCGCGGAGAAACAGATTAACGACTGCTCAAGCGAAGGAAATATTCTTTACCGAAACCCATGAGAAGTTTGTAGAATCGGTACCCCAGCTTTTGAAGAAACTTCTGGATGAAAAAGCCGGGAGCAACTAAAGACCAACAACTGCTAGAGAAACTGATTCGAGGGGGGAGAACAAACCTGTCGAAGTGGTTTGAAAAGATCACCGACGAATTCTACGAGGACCAAGCTATAGAAGAAAGAACTTCGGTAGAAACCATCCACAAGAAATTCTATATAGACCTTACCGAGCAGTTCCTATGCTCCCTACCAACCTTGCTGTTCAAATTCCTGATAGAAAAAGGAGTGGGTCATATCATCGAACCTTGTCCATCACTAGGCGAACCACCACAAAATTCCAAATGGGCAAAGAAACAAAATAACTGGGAAAAATTCATTTCCAAAAGGGAGTGGGAATATTTCCTAAGCAAGTAAATAGAACTATCCGAGCTTTCTAAAGCGTCGGGTAGGCCATGGGGGGGTAGCTGGTCATATGTCGAGGTAAAGTAAATAGGATTCTAGTCAACTAAAAAGAGATACAACCACTAGCGATGAAAAGTCAACCTAAGAAGGAAATCGAACAGACATTGACACATAAAGGTACGGCGAATTTACAGAAAATAGAAAGAGAGAAGAGGATGAAAAGAAGGGAAGAAAGAAGAGAAAGAGCTATAGCACTGTAAAGAGGAATGAGTACTAGGGAGACAGATCAAGAAAGAAATCCACCAGAGTCGGGTCATGACTGACAGGAAGAAGGCGTGGAGGAAGAGGCATCACCCATGGAAGAAGATTTGTGGATAGAGCAGTGAGAAGCTCCCCAAATAGAAGTTCCCTAAGATGTAAGACCTCTATCTCCAATGAATCCGAGTACCAGAATGCAAGCCATTGTTGAATAAGATCTAAGACTAAGAGCTGGTGAGTTTGGTATATGGAGCCGACTAGATGACGAAGTAAACGATGATAATCATTTAGTGATCCATCGACCAGAGGAAGGAAATTGGATCACACTTCAAGCGTACCCTTCCAACCGAAGTATCCACTTACTTTACCCGACAGATGAAGGAGCACCCCCCCTACCAAATGCAACTTTGAAGAATACAAAGTCGGACCTATAAACAAATAATTGCAATTGGACATCGACAGGAGAAGTCGACCCTGACCGACTGCTTGTCGGAGAAGAAATGACAAACAAAACAACCAACGGGAACGAGAGTTTCATCGATAACAGTTTTGTACAAAGAAATAAGCAAAACATCCCACTACTCCCACCACCACCCCCACCACCGCCACCTCCTGAAGAAGACAACGATAGTGAATCCGACTTGGGTCACGGGTCAGCGCATATCCCTCTATATGAGGGCGACGAAGATCTGAGACGACATTGGTTCATCTGTGATTTGACATGGGAGGCAAACCAGGTCACAGATTAAGATAGACAGATGGCGCAGTTCATTGGTGCCTTGAGGAAAAGAGCACTAACATGGTATATGACCTTTTTTGAAAGAACCCTTCAAGCAAATAAAGCAGAAATCAAAGCGCAATTTTGTGGTTCTTTAAAACTCCAATTTTGTGGTTCTTTAAAACTCCAAATGCAAAACATCTGGCAGCTAAGAAATTGAAAACAACATCACAAAAGCCAGCAGAATCTATCCACGACTACGACAAACATTGGAAATACCTCCTCAGCCAATTGGATTATGTAATTAATGAGCAACTATTAATCCAGTGGTTCCTTGCAGGTCTATCACATAAAATTCGGTGGCACATAAGCCTGGATACGTTCAAAACTTATGAAGATGTGCTTACTAAAGCCCTACAAGTAGAGATGGATGAATACTTCCCAGCATACCCCATAGATACTAGACTGAAAGAATAGCTCAAGATCATGCATAAATATTTAAAAGAGCTAAACATTAAGAGTCAACACATCTGGTGCACGAAATGCTCAACGACCGGACATTCAAAAGATAACTGTCGACAACACATCAGCCGAGAGGACGTTCAATTTGTGCAAACAAAGTGTTTTTGCGACATCTGCCAAGAACATGGAGAACACAGAACAAAAGATTGTCTGTTTAACATGAAAAATGGTAAAGAATCTTGGTGTGCTATCTGTGAAGTGAAAAGTCACGCTACGGATAACTTCCACCTAAACTTAAAAAATCAACAAAACTACTAGGCAGTCTACCAGACAAACACAGTCGTGCAGAACAATGATCAGTGAAACCATGCACAAAACGATCAGAATAATCAAAGGTATGAAGGTTGTCGATATGAGTTCCAGTTTGATAACTGACATGGAGGATATGGAGGTCGAGGTCGATTCTTTGGGAATCACGACAACCAACCACGTCGGCCCATCCAATGTTTCACGTGCTACAGAGAAGGACACGGATATGCAGACTGTCCATACAAGGATAGAACTGACTTAAAATTCTGTACTAGTTGTGGAGTAGGGGATCACTCATTAGAGGATTTCCCTACTATGCTTAAAAAAATAAATAAAAAGAAAAATGTTAATGTCTTGTTGTGGGTGCAAAAACATGATATAATCAATACAAAGAATCTGCATATAGTAACCCGACAAGGGACAAAAATTGAGAATGATAATCCACGAATTGGCAAAATAAAAGAAAAGAATGATTATCCTAACCCAACTAAACAAAACAACTGTATAAAGACGCATCAAATATATTTAAAGAATTTGCTCGACAAGAAGAAGCTGATGACAATTGACAAAGCACAGTTAAAGAACTAATATGTTTAGTACAAATTGATAAAACGGTGTCTCAATTCATTGACCTATTGTATAAAATAAAGCACAAAAACAATAAAAAAATAAAATAAAAAATATCTGCAGTCTAAACCAGAAGGAAAAAAGTGATGCCGACCCACTTGTCGACCTAGAAATTGAAGGATACCATGTCCGACAAATTGTGCTCAACTTTGGGTCACAAGTAAACATTATGACTCTATACACTTGGTTACAATTGGGTAGACCTCGACTATACGTGTCAGGAAATACCTGAAATTATCTGACCAAGGTCTAATTGAACCTATCGGAGTTTGGAGAGATGTCGACACGACCATAAAAATAATATCGACCAAAGTCGACTTTGAAATTATTGACCCTAAGGAAGGATCCAATTCCTTCCAAGCGTCAATAGGTCGACCTTGGGGAAGAAAAATGAAAGCATCGATATCCTTAGACAAGGAAAGAATAAAATTAAAAGGGAATGGACAAAAAGTCATAGTATCTATCCATCCATCCCAAGGAGAACCTTGGATAGAACCTATAGATGAAGAAGTTGACATCCAACAACTATATCAAATACAAAACAATGAAGACTACATAGAACCTAATATCTATGGTGAACTTCACTTAGGCAATCAGGATTCAGTAGGATACAATTCAGATGCAGAATTATATGATTGGGAAGTCGAGAACTACGAAACACAAGCAAGAGGCTGCTGGACCATTCAAAAAGTGCAGAAGAAACCAGTCCAACAGTGCTTCTTCGTTTCCATCATCCCAAAAATATTTGAAAAGAAAACTAGGGAATAGGGCCTACCCTAAAACCAACAAATGTAAATATCACACAAATCCCAAGGTACAAAGAAAGAGAATCACTAGTCATGCATATAGAACAAGTATCAAGAAACATTGGTGAACATGGCTGACTACAAAGCTTAGTGGAAACCTTCACATGAAAAATTACTAGATGGTGGGATACCCATCAATCAAGATTGCAGACATGGACAACAACTTCAACCTTCTTCATAGAAAGATTTGGAGGAAAAAAGTTAACCAATCAAGCCCAAATACCTATGTTCATCCAAGGGAAGGATCCAGAAGACCACATAAGGACATGTGAAAAAGAATGGAAAATACTTGGGTATAAGGATGAACGTACATGGCCACACCTGTTTCCATCGACGCTATCTGACTTACCAAACAAATGGTACAAAATGGAAGAAGCTTGAGGTGAAACATTCATATGGCATGAACTAAGAGATAATTTTATCAAGGATTTCAACTTTATACCACAAGATGAAAACTCGGTCGAAACTACAAAACAAATCAAGGCATTTGTAGAACCGACAGAGAACAAAACCCTAAAATATGATCGACCGACAATAAACTGCAATAACATACAAACAAAGACAATACCAAAATCGATAAGGCTACAAATGGAGAATGAAAATCTAGAAGGAAAAAGCTTTCGATGGAAATCATACCATTCAAAAACAACAAAACCAATTCGCACAGTGCTCAAAATTGAGACAGTCGAAGATACTGACTGAATGACTGCAGCAGACTTTCTTACCACATTTTCATAGTTTAAAGAAGGGAGTCGATCAATCAATAAAACCAAAGCACCAGAATGGTTAGATGCTAAAGTCAAAACTAAAGAATTCGACATCTCAAATGATGATCGACCAAAAATGGCAAAAATTGGAGACTACTGGAATGAAGAACAAACAACAGAAATAGTAAACTTACTAAAATAATTTCAAGATGTCTTCGCTAGGGACTACAAATATCTCAAAGGTCTAGTCTATGAAATGGACATCAAACCTGATGTCTGACCTGTAAAGAAAAGACCATATAAATTGGCTCATAAGTATAAAGAGATACTCAAGAAAGAGATTGCTGATATGCTTGCAGCAGGAATTATCTACCCTATCGACCAATCAGAATGGGCAAGTCCAATGGTTTTTCAACCAAAGATACATGAACCAACCAAGCTAAGGATCTGTGTCGACTTCAGATACCTAAATAAAGTCACATTAACAGACCCATTTCCAACTCCTTATGCAGATGAAATCTTAAATGAGGTCGCAGGACATGAATGCTACTCGTTCACAAATGGATTTTTAGGTTAATACAAGTACCAATTGCTAAAGAAGATAAAAAAAAGACAACATTCATATGTGAATTTGGCTCATTTGCTTACAAGGTTATGCCTTTTGGATTAAAAAACGCACCTGCAGTATTTTCAAGAATTGTGGTCAAAACATTTCAGGAATATATTTACAAAACAATGGCAGTATATTTCAATGATTGGACAATATACTCTATGTTAAAAGATCACTACAAATGGCTAAGGCTCATGTTGGAACGATGCCGACAAATTCAGCTAGCTCTGAACATCAAGAAGTGCATATTTATGACCCCTATAGGGATACTATTAGGACACATTGTCTGCAAAGAAGGCATTAAGGTCCTCTTCGCAAAAATAAAAATTATCTTCGACTTAAAACCACCGGTGAACCCAAAACAAGTTAGGGTACTACTCGGTCATACAGGATATTACAAGAAATTCATAAGATACTATTCAAATATGACCTATCCACTGGAAGAATTGCTCGGAGAAGATCAAGAGTTCATCTAGATAGAGGAATGCAACATATCATTTGAAACACTAAAAAGGAAGCTAGTAGAAGCACACATCCTAAGATTTCCAAATTGGTCGAGCAAATTCCATGTACACGTCGACGCATCAGGCCTAGCAATAGGAGCAATCCTAACTCAACCAGGGGACGATAGAATGGACTACCTTATAGTTTACAGTAGCAGAAAATTAAATAAAGCAGAAAGAAACTACTTGACAATGGAGAGAGAAGCATTAGGAATGGTCTTCGCACTACAGAAGTATCAACACTACCTACTAGCTAATCCATTTATCTTTTAAACCGACCACCAAGCACTAAAATACCTTGTAAATAAACCCTTACACCATCGGAGAATTTGTTGATGGCTACTTCTATTCCAAGAATTCAAATTCGAAGTCGTTGTTAGACCAGGAAAGTTAAATGTCAGACCCGACCACTTATCACGAATCAACATAGGAGAGGAACCGACAGGAGTTGAAGATGACCTACCGGACGCACATTTGTTTCAAAAGGTTCACCCCTACAAATTGATGACCCGACACCTAACCACATCCCTACCACTCCAATCACACTCGACCATTCGCCATCACCATCACCACCACCACCCCCCAACCCAGAACCTGTAACCGAACCATCTGTACCTGAACCACAACCATCAATACTAGCAACATCTATATTTAGACCCTCTATACAAAATCAACTAAATACAAACCCAGCTACAGAACTCATCCCGCAGACCCAACTAGAAGCCCCCCTAACCATTACAGGCCAGTAACCAGACAACCCACTACCAGAAAACCAACCACCAAAAAATATAACTCTTATAGGTGCACAAGTACAACAACAAGCAGAGAAACAAAAGCACAAGAGGAAGAGAGATAGAAAGAAGAGGGACCATCAATCCCAAGTAGCAATGGTTCACATCATCCAACTTGGGTCAACCACTGCAGTCAATACAACAAAGATGAAGCACGAAGAGTTGGGACAACTCTTGGAAACCCTGGCTATCAAAGCAAAAACAAGGAGCCAGAATAGACGCAAGGAGCTCGATGACAATGAAAGAGAACAAGTCAAGTTCCTAAACAAATGTAGAAACCTTGCGCAATCTGTGATACCATGACCAACAGAGGTCGACACCGACAAGCTTCTAGAGAAATCCTATCAGCTGTTTGAAAGCGTGGTGTCGACACTACAGACACATATTCAAAACACAAGAGAAGAGCAAAAAGAAGAAACAACCAGACTACTGATGCAACAGCATACAACTTTCTCTGAAGCTTACAAAGTGCTTCAAGATCACATGGAGGAGTCGGTCATAACATAAGGGGTACTACGAGACTGGCCTGCTTATTATGGGCAAGTCTTCCAGTAGACCCGACAGACCCGAGAAGAAATCCAAGCACTAGAGAAGAGAAAGAGCACAAAAGAAGCACTCAGAAGCACGATCGAAGATCAAATCATGCTTGAAACAACCAAACTACAGAAGCTCGAGAGACAAGCACACCAGTGGGTGCAACAGGCAATTCCAAGCTTGGACAAATTAGACACCATCTGTCCACAGATGAAAAGACTTCTGGAGACGGCAGAAGAAAATGACCATTTTATGGGTCCCGACATGGAAAGGATAACAGACCTTTCCATTCAAGAGAAGATGTTGACACTATCAAGCCTTACAACATTAACCATCGAGATCCAGAAAGTACTGCAAAGTTGGACATAATTCCAACATCAGCTGGCCATGACAACAGAAGTAATTGTGAAAGTATGTGTACAGAAATGACCAACTCTCTGACTTCACAGCCCATAAAAATCAGAACAAGGAAATAACTACTTTAGATAGGCAATATATTTTTGAGTACCTCCGTGTTTTTTCGAGACGAAGAACAATTTTGTTTGTGGGGGAGATGTTGGAGGAGCTAGTCGGTAAGCCGAATAAGTTGATCAGCCGAATAATTAGATATTAGGTCAGCCACATAAGGTCGTGTCGGTTAACTGAACCAACAGGTAGTTATTTGTAACTGTTTGTAAATCATATATATTAGGTTGTTGAGCCAGATGATAACTCGGTTCAGTTCTATGATTTGTATGGACCCTTCCATTACAATATAATATATTATTCCTCATTTGTGTTCTTGTCTCTTGTCTTTGATATGTTTGTACGCTTTTAAATGTGTATTATTGGTAACCCTCTGTGATCCATGAGATTACAACATCCCTAAGCAAATTGGTCTTGTCGCTTCTAGGGAACACTACCTCAAGCTGGAAATTACTTTGAGCACTTGATTGGGGACACCTCCTGTGGTTATTTTGAGTCTTCCTTTGGTGGATTTAAGAGACCTAAAGAGAGGGGACCCTACCCATGTGACACTTAGGGGCAATGTCCCAAGTTTCCACTGGTTTAGCAACTAATGAATACTTACAATCGCGAGGCTTCTAAATCATGTGACAACATTTTTCGCACCATTGTCAAAGAGGAAGGGGTTCCTTGGTTGTTGTGATGACATTCTCAATGAATTTCTCACCTAGCAGCTCTATAGTGTGACTCCATTGGTGAGCGATCCCATCACAATTACAACATGAGAAACCTTAGTAAGGATCTAATTGTTTACACTAGAACCCCTAACAAATCCAAGAAGGCGACTAATCTACAAATTGAATCATCTAATCTTCAAAATCAATCATCTAGTCTTTAATCAGATCCATCAAATCCTAATTTTGACTCTTCAAATCATCAACATCCAAGTTTTATCCCTTATCCAGTCACAATTCAATCAACTTCCATGGCTACTGCTAATCAAGCTATTAATGCTAAACAACCTCAGCCCGGACCTTTTGGTATAAACCTTGTTTACCCTTTTGATTTCAATCTTATAGTTAGCACTCCTCACCCTCTCCTAAACAAAGCTCATGAGCAATTGCCACACTTCAGTGGTACTAATGCCATCTCGGTTGAAGAGCATTTGGACTTGTTTTGGAAGGCCATGAATGCACTAAATTTTGAGCATGAAGATGTGTGTATTAAATTGCTTGCTCAATCCCTTGAACATGATGCACATAGGTGGTTTATGAATTTAACACCTAATTCGATCACAGGATACAACATGTTTGAAAGAAGTTTGACTAATCAATAGGGATCAAAATATGACATACAAATTTTAGTGAGCCAAATCTTGGAGATTCATAAAAAGGATATTGAGACCATACAATAAATTAACCTTAGATTCGAGAAGATCCTAAGCAAGATTCTCGATGACATCAAACCAAAAGATCAAGTTGTCCTTCATGGATTTATCCTCTTCTTTCTTTTTCTTCCAGTCCTTTCTCTGCTTTTTATCTTGAGACTCTTTTGCAACATCCTTCTCTGTGGGAGTCATTAGTTTACAATTTCTTGCGATATGTCCATGGTTATTGCAATTGTAACACTCTATGTCATATATTTCAAGGGGTTCAAAATATTTATGGTTTCTTACTTTTTGTTTGTTATTAGATGCATTCTTCTTGTAGTCACAAAACTTTTCATATGCTCTGCAGTTTAGGGATTTATGACCAAAATTTGTTAGATTTTTATCACTTAAGCAATATGATCTTAGGATCTTATCTAAGAGAATAACATGCACACCAATAATCACAAGAGACAAGAGACACAAAGAATTTTCCTCGGGGAAACTGTAAAGGAGAAAACCCCGCAACTTCCTCAGAGATAGAATGAGCACCAATGGCAACAGTAAAACCCAAAGACAGAAAAGATGATCTCCAATAGCTGTTCTCTCTCTAACTTGTGTGAGCACTTCCTCTCTCACTCATGCACCCCAGTTGAGTGAGTGTATGTGTAAAATAGAGAGGCTCATTCTCTATTTATACTAATTTCCGACTTGACAATTACTTACCAGGGTCGACATCTCTAGGAGAATCTAATAACCCTAGTGCCCCTCAACTGTGGGGACTTTTCCCTCCAATCAACAATGAGGGTTAACCTTAACTCAATTGTGGGGACTATTTCCCCCACTTACAACAAAGGGTTAACCTTAATGACTTTACATGACTTTATTATCTTAATGACTCTCCCAATAGGAACATCAGGGTATAATGAAATACAAATGATTCTCTCGATAGGAACATCAGGGTACAAAATAAGATATACAAGTGAATACATTCCAAAGTTACAAATACATCAACACTCCCTCTTAACCAGGAAGGTATTCTCTTGACACAATTCATTAGCACAAGTATTCTTATCTGGATCAAGTCTGGATCATCACTAAATCATCATCATCACTACTTTTGCTATCTCGATCAACTGGCGCTATCTCTCAATTCTACTCGTCATAGGAATTTCTATAAAGCCATCCCTTTTTCATGCTGGTTGTAGGCCTAGCCTCCATGTAGGTCTTCATCTTCTTCAGCACTTATATCTGACCTAGTCAGAAAGGCTTACCCAACACTTACATCTGACCATGGGAGGAACACATCCACCACCATGTCAGAAAGGCACGCCTAGCACTCACATCTGACCATGGGAGGAACACATCCACCACCATGTCAGAAAGGCCCAGCACTCACATCTGACCATGGGAGGCCTAGCTTACCACCATGTTAGAAAGGCTCATCCAACACTTATATTTGACCCAGTCAGAAAAGCCCAACACTCACATCTGACCATGAGAGGCCTAGCCTGCCACCATGTCAGTAAGGCTCAACACTTATATCCACCCATGGGAGGCCCAGCCTGCCACCATGTTAGAAAGGCTCAACACTTATATCTGACCATGGGAGGCCCAACCTGCCACCATGTCGGAAAGGCTTAACACTTATATCAGACCCAGTTAGAAAGGCTCTGCACTTACATCTAACCATGGGAGGCTCAGCATGCCACCATGTCAAAAAGGCTCTGCTCTTACATCTTACCATGGGAGGCCCAACATGTCACCATGTCAAAAAGGCTCTGCACTTACATCTGACCATGGGAGGACCTACTTACCACCATGTTAGAAAGGCTCTTGCACTTATATCTAACCATAGGAGGAACCAATCCTACCATGTCAGAAAGGATCTTGGGCTCATCACCTCCCCTTGGAGGGAAACTTGATGTGGAGAACACCAAGCTTCTCCCTGAAGTACTCAAACTTCACTCTGTACATTTCTAGCATAGAATCACATCAGGGCTGATTATGTCCAAGGATAACATGCGAGCTTCGCCAGGACCGATTACATCGAGGACAACCTACAAGACCGTTTTACGTCTGAGCCACCTACGAGCTTCACTAGGATTTTATGCTCAAACAACCTATCTCACCGGCTATGCTAGAACTCCCTCTTTCGAGAGATCTCTATTTGGATCACATACTCGAGATTCATTGCTCCTCTCTGCATCATACAAAAATGAAAGTCAAATAAATCAAATCAAATAGTAGTTTTCAAAAGAAACATACTACCTCCTAGATAACTGAGCAAGTGGAAACATATTTTTCCTCGGCTATTCTCAGCGCCATGTAGGACTCCTTCTTGCTAAACCAAGAGATCACACTTGATCTCATACTGAAGCAGCACCCTGAAGTGTTCTTCCTATCAATGGCACTGCCTTCCCAATTCGAATCTACATAACCCTCCAAGTTAATCTACTGATTTGCCTCATACTTGAGCCCATACTCAACTGTACCCTTCAAGTACCTCACTACATGCTTTGCAATCATTAGGTGAACATGTCTTAATGTGTTCACAGCAAAGAAAATATCTGGTCTCGTATTTGTTAGGTACATTAATGACCCAATCATCTGACGATACATCGTAGCATCAACCGACTCTGATGAAGCGTCACTCAATAGCTTCATGATCGATGCCATAGGTGTGGTCATGGCATTGTAGTCCATTATCCTGAACCTCTTCAGTATCTCTACTACATACTTCCCTTGACCTAGGGAGATTTCATCTGCATTCTGCCACACCTACATGCCAATAAAGCTTCCTCTTCTTGCAACTTTAATGAGTTCCTCTTTTCCTGTCAGGAGCAATTCATCGACATATAAGAGGAGCATCACTGGTATTTCACCTTCAACCTTGAAGAGAAGGTTGGAATATTCTTTACTCTCAGTAAATCCTAGAGCCATCAATAAGCTGGCCATCCTATCGTACCATGTCAAACCTCAGGATCTTCTGCAATCACTCCCTCTGAAGTGGAGCACCATTCTCCCTCTGTCTTTCATACTATATGCATTAATGAAACATTCTGTACTGGAGTGACAAGTAGCTTCCTCTGCTACTAATATTCTATGTATCCATCTAGGGTCACTGGATACCAAGATCCTCTATCTTGAACCTTTTCAAAAGTTCTTCTCACACCCATCTGTGAGCTTGTCATCCTCTATAGGCTTTCATCTTCAACCTTGTAGCAAAGGTTAAGATATTCATCACTCTAGGTGATCTTCAAGCTCCATATGTATGTGTTATCCTATGGGTGTCTTTTGAGCTCGTACAAGGCCTTCTTTCATTTGCACACACAATTTTGCCTGTCATGTGTCTTAACTACTAGTGGCTGCAAATGTCTCTTCATAGTCTATGCCTTCTTTCTGTGAGAAGCCTCGTGATACGAATCTTGCCTTGTATCCCACGATGTTTCCATCTACTGCATGCTGGATCCTGTAGATCCATATGGAAGACATTACAGACTTCCCTTCAGGTCTTGATACTGCATCCTAGACATCATTCTTCTTGAACTGGTATTCTCCTTCCCTTTCTTCTTGGCTACTTATTCATGGTTGGAAGGCTCTACATCAATGATGTCGCTCAACAGTGTCACATAACTGGAGTGTCTTTGAGGCCTCTTTCTTTCTTTGAAAGTATCATCATATTATTCTTCATCTTGAATTATTTCTTGAACTATCATCACTTGTTCTTCAGAACAAGTATCATCCTTCTTTTCTTGTAGGTGATTGTATGTGATCTTTCCTACAAGTTAAATGCATTTGTATGGTTAGAAACATTTCATAAGGCATATTCACAATGGAAATGATGCATAAAGATATAATCATGCAACTATTCTAGCCAATACAACATTCATCCATATCTCACGAAAACGTTTCTAGATGCCTTCCATTTCTACCAATACATCATTGAGATTGTGCACTAATCCAATATGTTAGCAAAGAGGTTTCATTCTAGATAAGAAGCAATGGAGAGTTGTATAGCATCATGAGCTACTTACCCATCACATGCATATTAGTAGTATACTGTCATTCATGAAAACATTCTATCATGCATAATACATCAACTGAATATAAACAAATGCATAACAAAACAATATCATGAAATGACAATTGAATACTTATCTTTATTTGTTTCGTGGGTAGACTCCTTCTTTCAGCTTCATCATCTTCTTCATTCATAACATCATCATTTCTTATCCAAATGATTAATATGGATAATAGGTTCTTTAAGAATTGAGTTCTTCATATTCCTCATCGCTTGAGGTATCTTCTTTGTATCTTCAGTTGCTCCCATCTTCTTTTCTCTTATTATGAGTTGAGCTTCTTCTTGTGTGTACTCTTCCTAGAGCCTGCTGAAAGTAATCAATTCCTTATGGCACACATTCCTTGAATGAATCCCATGATCCTAGGAGGCCAATCAAGGTGGTTATCACAAATTCTTCATTCTCCACTTCTTTTTCTACTACTTCAAGTTGTTCTTTGATTTGAGAGACCCTTGTAAAGTATGACTATATGGTCTCTGCATCCTTCACATTCTTCAACTAGTTTCTCGAAGTCATCTTTTTATTTATGTTCTTTCCTTCAAATAGCTTGGTCAAGGAATCAAAACATCTATTTAGGTGTCTTTAGGGAAGACACTTGTAGTATAAGGTGATCATTGATTGAATCAGCAATGATCTTCTTGGGCTTGACCACGTTTTTCTTGTGTAAGGCTTTAGCCTCATCTCCCTATGGAACTGGAACCTCTCTAATTATGTATGTGTCCAATTCATTTCCTTCAATAACTAGTGAGATCTTATACTTCCATGCTTGGAAGTTGTCAGCCTCACCAAGCTTTTCATCAAGCTGGTGTGATTAGTCATTTTGAAATGAGAACCTCAACTGTAAATAGCAAAAGATTAGATCTTATCGATTTGAGGTGTCCATCCTGGTTCTGGAGCTAGATGATCTAGGGTTTGTCAAAGAAACCCTAATTTTCAAAACTTGGAATTTAAAACTTCATCAAGATGGCGTGATTATTCATTTTGAAATGAGAACCTCAACTGTAAATAGAAAAAGATTAGATCTTACTGATTTGAGGTGTCCATCCTGGTTCCGGAGCTGACTGATATAAGGTTTGTGAGAGAAACCCTAATTTTCAAAACTTGGAATGTAAAAATTTTGATTGGATAGAAAGATAGGCCTCTTTAAGGCGAGCTGTCCAATGTACTCCTTTTCTGAAAACAATGGAGGGAAGTTCCTGGAACAGGAAGCCCTAGTTTACCCATTTCTTCTATAGAAATGCCTGATACTGTTTCTGCGGTATCTCCAAAATTAATACTCCTCCGTGTCTGAAATTTCATACTAAGATAACCTCGTCTGTCCTCTTTTCAACATCATAGGCTTTACCAAAATTTGTTTCACCAATTGGGACTTATGAGAGTTTTCCCAAGGTGACTTATTTCAGGACTTTTCAGCATAGCGAACTTGTATGGACTTCCACGTGTCCCTCTTTCATCATCAGGGTCTAAACATTTTACCAAAGAAATTAAAGTCCGTTCCCTATCTGGAACATCTCGTAAAATTTCATTTGTACCTTTGTAGCCCAAGATATGGCAATTCTCCCTAGGTGTCCTGTTTAGGGATGAATCCTAGAAGAGGCTAAAACCCTGATTGGGAGGAAACATATCTCCCAGAATATATCGAATATGAGGCTGAAATTTTTACGCAGGGTACATTAGGATTTTATATTTGGCTTATGAAAATGTCGGCTTCCTAGACTTCTTCAATCTCGAGATATAGCGAATGTACCAAAGCTATCTGTTTTAGTATTTTAGGGTTTTTCAGGCTCGGGGTCAAACCAGGGTTTGAATTTCCCAGAGTTTTACCCAACCAAAAGTCTCAACCTTGGTCTCTAAACTTCAATTTTGATGAGGAGAGAAATCCTATGTTGGGCTCACTCAAAAATTCCTCTTCTGTGAAAATCCCTAATTTCCTGCAGCAAAAATTGAAAATGCCCGTATTCAAATTCTGCTTCAACAAAAAGATGCACCCTTCAATGGAGAGTTATCCTAGCATCCTTTTGTTGATGGATTTTGGAGAGAGACCCAAAAAGTAAGAAGCCCTACCTTTTGTAGTTGCATAGTGTCTTCTTCTCAGGTTAGCTCTGATACCATGTTATATTTTTATCATTTAAGCAATATGATCTTAGGATCTTATCTGAGAGAATAACATGCACAAAAATAATCACAAGAGACAAGAGACACAAAGAATTTTTCTCAGGGAAACCATAAAGGAGAAAGCCCCGCAACGTCCTCAGAGATAGAATGAGCACCAATGGCATCAGTAGAACCCAAAGAAAGAAAATATGATCTCCAACAGCTGTTCTCTCTCTCACTTGTGTGAGCACTTCCTCTCTCACTCATGCGCCCTAGTTGAGTGAGTGTATGTGTAAAATAGAGAGGCTCACTCTCTATTTATACTAATTTCTGACTTGACAATTACTTACTAGGGCCGACATCTCAAGGAGAGTCTAATAACCCTAGTTCCCCTCAACTATGGGGACTTTTACCTTCGATCAACAAGGAGGGTTAACCTTAACTCAATTGTGGGGACTATTGCACCGACTTACAACGAAGGGCTAGCCTCAATGACTTTACATGACTTTATTATATTAATGACTCTCCCGATAGGAACATCGAGGTATAATGAAATACAAATGATTCTCCCAATAGGAACATCGGGGTACAATATAAGATATACAAGTGAATACATACCGAAGTTACAAATACATCAACAAAATTATTAGAAGAGTAGAAATGACCTAAAAATATATGTTGATATCTACTTGTCATTGGTCTTCTAGGAATCACATTAGTTCTATCTTTGTCGTGAGAGAATGGATCATATTTATTGATTTATTCCTTTTGAATTGGACTCTTTAGTGCAGCAGCATAATTTTTTTTTTTTCTACCTTGGTTTGTGAGGGAGGAACATTATGGCTTCTTTTCTTTGTCATATCCTAATCCAGATTTATCTCTTGATGGTTTTTGTCTACTCAAGATTTCATTTACATTCTTTGAAATTTTGACTTAATAGACTCTTCATCAAACTTAGTTATAAGGTGTGTAATCTCTTCTTCAAACCTTTTAGATTCTCTCTTTTTGAGTTGCAAATCTAGGTATTCTTCAATCTTCTTGGCCTCTTGAAGCCGAGTCTTCAATTCACTAATGATTTGGTTTGACTATTTTTTTCTACATTTTTCAAGTTCTTCAAGAGTACTAATGAGTTTAGCTTCTAGGTATACTTCTACTTCCTCATTTGATTCACCATATTGATTTTCTATTCCCGTGAATATAATTTATCTTTCCTCATATCCACTTGTGTCTTCATCTTCACCATATTCCATGGTGTAAAGGATCTTCTTCTTCTCAATATTTCAATCTATTCTAACGCAAATGTAAATAAAAGTGACATCCTTAATGTTGTGGAAGGACATATTGAATTCCATTAATCTTGGGAATTTCAATTGCATAACAGGGTCTAAGTTCGAAAAATGAAGTAGTCGAGATAAATAAAACATAAACATAGCATTTTAGTCACATAAAATTGCAGCATTAATTGTATTCCTTTTACATCTAAGTATATTTTAAAAGAAACTTTTAGTGTGTAAAAGAAAATAATTACTTTGTTCATAATTCCAATTTTTAATGCAATCAAATTAAGAGTTTGTTAATGCAGAAAGTACCAATCTATTGATGCAATAAAGTTTTTGCATACTGGTATTTTACTAAAAAATGTTTAACTGAATAAGGATGTTAATTCTGTTCGAAAGACTCAGCGTTAGAAAGATTAATGACTAGAGGTAAAATAAAATGAAACAAAATAAAAATTTGTATCAAGTTGTTAGTAAACAAAAATAAAATATTGAAAATTACAGTCCGAAATATACAAATAGTACAGTTTTGCAGAATGTACAAAAAGAAAAAAAGAAAAAAAATCAAGGCTGAGAAATAAGGTGGAGGTAAGATTCAGATATTCCTAAATAAGAATTTTTTTAAGATGGAATAGAAAATCAGATCAATACAATAGGCCATGACTATTTTAACCCCTCAGAAAGGTAGGTTTCAAAGACCCTGCTCAATTCTCAACAACTCAGGCACCACCCGGGTGAAATTGAGACAATGGAGAAGGTTCCTCATTCATATTGTCAATAACCTGTGTGCATGAAAACATCAGTAGGAAAAATATACATGAGAAAGTGAATAGCATGCAGGAAAACAAAACCTCCAGTGGAAGGACACTCTGCCTTCACCCTATTGGATGGACCTAGATTGTAGCCTTACCTGCGATCGCTTCCTATTAGGCTCATGGATGACTGAGTATGGAAGGAAAAATATGCTGAAGTGAAAGCTAGCCATACCTGCCTTTTATGTCTGGTGTGAGATGTCCCAATTTGGAATATTCGTTGCAGCAAGGCATGTGAAGTGCTTTGGCTACCTTGAGGAAAGGTGAAAGTTTCATAAATTCTAAGAGTTGGACAACCATGCATATTTTGGTGTTTCAATTTTTCGTGTGTTGAATGAGGGTGAGATGCACTTGTAACCTTCGCTAGCCCTCAAATAAAAAAATTAAATATGTATTGGAGGATGATTGCATGAGGGATTCCCATTGTTTGGTAATTTCAATAGTGTATACTATACAATTTGTGTGCAAGCTGAGTTTATCCAGGCTATGTCCAAAAAATCCAAATTGTTTTGGATCTTGTTCTTTAAAACCAGCATACTTCTTCTGGCAGTTTTCATATATACATGATTTTATACTAATAAAGAGAAGCGGATAATTATTCCCCATTCGACAGAGAAGAAAGGTCAGGGATTTCAAGCTCTTAAGGTTATCTAGTAAGACTTCATGTTAATGTTTGTTTGCTTCAGTGGAAGAATGTGTCGAGTTTACGTATTCTCTCTACAATCGAGCAGTAACCAACTAATATGAACAGTTTGAAAATGATCTTTTACTGACATAAATCAAATCTTATGGTCATGGTGGGGATTATCTCATCACTCCTCTTGGTTCAAAAATATGAAATTTTACGTTTATCTTTCCCATATAAAATGTTATAGAGAAAGTAATTCTCCTTACTGTCGTCTTGGCGTTATCTTCAAATGGTAATGATGACTATGTCGGGATGAGTTTCCTCAGGATTTTATGTGTTTTTCTCTTTGGATACCTTGGTCTAGATGTATTACACTGTCAAATCTTGATTCCCTCCTTCCTTGCAGGTTCCATTATTTGTGGATGGCCCTTATGTTGACTACATTGGAGCTTAGATGTGTATGCGTGGATTTCCTACTCCTTGTGTTCTAGTGCTTCTGCTAATCACTAGAACATGTGAACATTTTTCCCATGACAAATCATCACTATAGCAACATTTTTGTGTCTCTATAGCGACGAGTAGGAGCCAATATTTTCGTGGAAAAATTATCGTCATAGTATCCACACTTCGAACATTTCGTCGCTATAGCGACAGAAAAGAGATGACACGTGGCAAGTGTGTTTGTTGCTTCAAAAATATATATGCATCACGATAGCTATGTTAATGTGTTTCTAGAGAAACATCTTGGAGTCGCTATAGCGACAGAATATTGTGGAAAAAATAAACGACTAAGTAATATTCCGTCGTTGGAGCCACATATACTCGTCGCTATAAAGACGTACACTTTTCAAAATAGCAACGTCAATGTGTCACTATAGTCACGAAAGTATGTTGCAACTAAGAAGTGATTAATTATATTTCCATCATTGGAGTGACGGTCTATCGACGTTATAGAGACGTCTAGTTGTTGCTATAACAACGTCAATGTGTCTCTATAGCGATGATAATTTGTTGCAACTAAGAAGCGACTAAGGACTATTTCGTTGCTATAGAAGCATCACTGTGTCACTATAACAACATTAGTAAGTTGGTATAGTGACATACATACCGACAAATTTTCCAAACAATTGACGAATGATTGTCGCTATAACTATGGATTACCATCGCAGAACTTGAATACCCAAGTCTTCGTTCATCGCTATAGGACGTTCGCTGTGTTTTTTTTTTTAAATTAGAATTCGTAACAAAGATTTTACTAGCTTCTCTAAAGTTGTGTGCTAGCTATAATGTGGTCTCAAGATACTCCAAGAAAGATGAAAAATGTGAAGAGTCACCAACAAAGTCTCAAGATCCTCCAAATAAGGAAATCTGTCCACATAAGTAGGGTGCCAACAAAAGGTGATGGTTCCTCTTCCAAATCCAAGTCAACAAGTCTCCTTAACCATGAAACCACTCCACATGTGAATTCATCATCCATACTATAATGTTTCTATTCAAATTTCTTAACTACAAAGGTAGACATATATAAAGTTCTACATTACTCTTCTTTAAAATGCACGCATTACTCTACTTCAAATCTAGGCATACCTCTAGGCACTTACAATGATGTTGGTAGGCACATAATATATACATTAATTCTTGTTATATATTGAATGGTGTTGGATTGAGGTCTCTTTTCCAGCCCAATGTTTGTGCACATGACACAATGAGGAACAAGCCCTGCTAAAAAAAATAGTCTTAAAATAGCATGGAGAGGATAATACATTTCATTGATGACAATGTTGCGTTAGAATTCTACAAGCTGGTTCAAAAATTGTTGTTGGTTATGCCCTCCACAAATTGCTACAAACTTTCCCACAAAAATGGCCTAAAAATACCATGAACATGCATGAAGAAAAAAACCAAAGCAGTAATGAATGGGATTTCATATATTTACGTCATTGCTGTTGGATACATCTACCATATGATACTTTGAAATTTGATTTCATTAAGTCTGCAAGAGGCCGGGATTGTGCCCTTCAATGTGCTCTAAGAAATCCAAGGTCTTGGCAATTTTCTTTGGATTTAAGGGATAGAAACATGTTTTATTGCTAAATGTTTGTTAGCACTAAAAGTGTGATTCAATTTTCAAGATTTGAGAAGCTAGAATTTTCATGTATATTTTTGAAATACTCAAGAGTTGTGACAGACTCCCATGGGACTAGAAGTATCATATATACCTTTTATGACAATCCTATAACAAATATGATGTTAAGGAAGCCTATAGATGGACACTTTTCAATTCCAACATTATTAAAGCGCTGGTTTGAAGCTCAGATAATACCTCGGGACAAATCTAGGTGCAAATTGTATAGTATCTTATTGTTTGGCGGCCATTGATATCACTATGACAGTTCATTGGTAACATTGTGACATCCCTAGATAACAATATCATAAGGCAAGATGGTTCCACCAATCATAGGCATTAGTGCATGGTTGGAATTCCAAGATTGCAGAGTAGCAAAGTGACTTTGTAGCATATTTCCTCAGGCCCTTATACATATGGAATCCACTTGACTAAGCCCTAAACAGTGACATACACCAGGAGATTTGGAGACAGTTGAATGGCTGAAATTTGGGCATGAATTAAGATGTTTCGAGGAGACATAAACAATAACCTCATAAAATCATGATTAGGGCACCTTTTGAGAACAAGTAATGGATGAAAATTATCCACTTTCAAGCTATTTTACAATGGCCATGTACCTTGTCTTCAACAAAAGAGACATCACTTCATGGAGATAAAGTATGATTCCTAATACTAATTATGTACTAATGTTTCCAAAAGTCTTGGTGGCATGAGTTGTGAGGGAATATGGAAGAAATTCATCACAATATTCATGGGAAATTTGCATCCCTTTAAACAACCATAACTCTGGCATCCATGCAGAAACCCTAACTAATGGCTAGATTCGACAGAAGAGTCGCTTTGGGATAGTCCTTGACAATGGTATAGTGGTATTATATAAGTTCTTGTGCCAGTGTTAAGACCTTAGACTTATGAATTCCGAAGAGAGGCATACATAGTAGCCTATAAAAGGTTATGATAGCGGATTCAATAATAGTTCCCTACCCCTATGAATGAGATAAATACTTAGATTTGGATTTAAAAATCATTTGGAATTACTTATTCTAGTTTAGCTACCTCCAGTCCAACTTGTTCATGTTTAGTTCAATAAGTAGAAAATTCAAAATTACTTACCTTGAGAAAAATCCACCATTGGTATCACCCCACCTTAGTCCTATACTAGGAGTAGGACCTTCTCTGTCTTTCACTTCATTCGACTGCACAAGGCGCCACTTTAAAGACACAAGATCCATAAAAATGTTTAATGCACATTTTAGCTCAATTTGAGAAAAATTGCAAACTCTCAAGTAGATTTAGATTAGACCTGTCTCTTTGATCCATGTACTTATTCAAATTGAAAATGCATTCTATTGTTGAATCGATTTCATGTGCAAGGTAAAAATGCCAGCTAAAAATATTTGGAAGAGTTAGGTACATATGTCTACCTCTCCAAACAATGTATTGTTGTTTCATGTGTTCTCATCTAGGCATTGAGAACATGTCATTTGTATTTTATAATTATTTTTCTCAAATATTCCAACTCAAATCTGAAACAATGAAACAAGCATGTCCAGCATAGAAAAACCATACCTCAATATCCTTCATGTCCAGCATGTCCTAGAAACAATGAGTTACAATAACCATTAAAGTACTTAAAACAATAATAGTAATAACAGTAGTGATCTATATCAGATCTAAGTTGTTAAGGAAAGACAACAATATATAACAGTAGCATGATATATCAGATATGAACCAATTATAAACTCAACATAAGATGTTAAGGAAGAGCTCCCTTATCCTCACAAAAAATGCTTTTAAACAGATTTCAACCTCTTAACGCTAGGTTACTTGCATGAGACTCAAATAGACAAACATACCTGTGAAAGGAGAGAACCCATAACTAGAAAAGACTGTAAAATAGATCATCCAACCCTCACAAATAAAAAACAATAGCAGCACAGTAGTATGGCCAACTTGCAATAGAAAATGACATCAAAGTACTCCAAAAAGTCATATAAGGTAGCAATATGGTGGATGGCACCTAACGAGGGCTCTTAAGGTGAACACAAGGGTGCAAGAATGCAAAAAGAAACTAATGTGGAAAGGTATTGCAAAGTACAGAACAAGTATTCAAAACAATTTTTGGCTCATCCTCCCAGTTGATGTAAAGAATGCCTGCATATGGAAGGAAAATGCCCACAAAAATGCACAAAAGGTTGAAAATTTCCTTGTGGGCATGTTTAACTAGCTATGGGCATTTGATCTTAGTATTGCATGCATAATTCAATACTTGTGGGAAAGATTCATAAAATGCATGTAGGAAGAAGAAAAATGCCTGCATGAGTGAAGTAGATGTCATTAAAATGCACGCAGGGTCCCCAATATGCCCGCAAGTGGAGGAGACAAATGCCATCCTGACCTCAATAAAATCCTCAAGCCTCAAATATGCCCACACTTGAGAGTAAAAATGTCCACAGGGAAGTAGAGAAATAAAAATTCCCATAGGGGAATGGAGAAAAAATTCCCATATCTAGTCAAATATGCCCACATTTAAGTTGTAGAATACATTTACATTAATTCTCCAAATTGGATAAGCAGTTGATTTGGAAAAATGTTTGTAGCCTGTTGAGAAATGCCCTGCAACTAGTTTGAAAATTCCAGTTGGACTGATAAAATGCCTGCACTACCTTATAAAATGCCCATGGGACTCAAACATATGCACGTAGGTCCATACAAATACCCACAAAAATGCACAAAAGGTTGAAAATGCATGCAGTAAGCCATAGCAATAGATGAAGTAAAATGCAGAAAGAAATTAGCTACAATATGTTTGCAGAAATATACATTTGTGAGATATTACTTTTCATCGATTATGAAGATATATGTGAGACAAATTAAATATCTTGAGATGAAGAGACCAATAAGGTTTCAGGGGAGCAATTAGTCTCCATATTGATAGCGGGAGCAGTATGGTTAGATGAAGAAAAGAAAATAACATGAAGCAGCATTGTGATGTTGCCATTGATGCAGGATTACCTTTTATGAATTTACTAGATTACTATTGATACATTCATTATGCGGGCATCTCCTTACATGTCACAGGAATTTCAATGATAAAGTTAAACACTTGGCAAGTACAACTAAATTAAATTTGTTATGTGAAGCCTGAGCTTATAAATATATTCTTCAACTATATTGTATGACCGCTTGGATGGAGATGCTTTTCGATAAGTCCTTGATTTGTTTCAATTCTATGCTTGATCATGGCATCATAGGTGCACTACAAATCTTCACTTTTTCAAAGGGTTGAACTTCATGATGGATTGAACTACCTTGGATTTGTTCTCAAATCCCTTGGATATGGCATCAAGGATCGAGGTTGGATGATAGGAAGGATTGAACATCAAACACATTTCTAGTATCACATGTGGATATCATGTGGAAGCAAAATGACTCTTGTTTATGATACTCTCAAATAAATTCATGTTTACTAGTTATTACTTTCTCATTGTCCCAAAGGGATACACAATAAAATTTAGAGGTTCTGTTTTGACTACTTGTAGAACATAAAATAGGACAAGGTTAGGTTTCGCCTAGCTCAATGGAAAGTAATTTCCAAATCAAAACATGAAGGGGGAAAGTATATCTCTATGTGCCTTGGATAATCATCTCAAAGAAGAAACTTCTAAATTATTTCACATTACTTTTACACATGTATACATGGAATTGAATAAGGAATTCACAACAGGATTTGAACCTGAAATCCGACGACATCTGACGTATTGTACGGATGTGTTGGACAGCAATGATCAAAAGTATTGAGCCTTTTAAATTATTTTAGCGTCATCGAATTTCTGACACTAGGGCGTAGGTTTTGCAACGGCTATGTTGTCAGATT
>LPNX010968108.1:67782-77782 GCA_001517045.1 Pseudotsuga menziesii | reverse complement strand
AATTTACATTCAAGTATTATGTTATCTATTATTGATCCTTTATTAATCATAAAAAACATACTTTAGTTTTGATTTCAATGTTGTGGTGTTACTGAAGCTCATAAACTTATTAGCTTACTTATGGACCTCATTTGGCATTGGATATAATCATGTATCATCAATAAACATAATAAAAACATAATCCTATCCATGCAATGCAAAAACACGTCTCTATAGCAATGCAAAAATCGACCTTTGTACAGTTTGTGATCCAGCTAGCTACATGCCATTATTTGTATTTGCATGACATCGAGTGTTGTTTATAGTTGTCACGAGTCAATGATATTCATGAACGAATTGAAGTCTTGTAGAGGGGGACTCATCAAACCGGCCTTTTGAATTTCATTTTGATGAAAAAAGAGTGGACATTGGTAACGAGGTTCACATAGGTAGTAGGCACAAAGTTTTGAGCTCGTTTCAGGCCTAGTAGTAGTCTAGTAGTTGTTCTTTTTTGTTATAGTTGTAGTTGTTGACACATTGTCACACTTTAGATTGCTTGGTGACTCGAGGGTCAAGTCACATCTCGATGGCTAGTAAAATATAAAATGATAAAACAAAACAAAAATATATAAAATAAAATAAAATATAATAACATAAAACAAAAAAAATAGAAACAAAATATAAAACCACAAATATGACAGAATGCCCCCAAATCAGTGAGTACCCTAGAATGATTGAGCATGCTCCAGTTTTGCTCAAATAATTCTGATTTGGAATTATAAAAAACAAGTTCTCTATGAAGAAGAAACATAGAAATCATTATTTAGAATGTATTTTGCATCTAGTGCATGAAATCCCCCAATGAACTCCCTCATCTGAATTGGTTTGAAACAATCATTCAGGTCCCTCTATAATCAGCCATTTTAGTAGTGGATCTGCAAGATATTTTAGTGGGTTTTACTTATCAGGGCAGTCCTTTCAGAGCTGTTATGGATGGCTTTCAAGTGGGATTCTCTCAAAATGGCAGACATGGGACCTGCTCTGCAAAAACTGAGAGTTTGATGGATGCTCTTTTATCGTTATATTATAACTATTACATATTAATCATGACATTGAACAATGATAAACAAGCCACTCCTACATGAAGATATTGTAGGGCTATCTTCATTAATATAATATAGGGTTGCATCTCAGGTATACGACTAACCTAAATGTGGGCACTTGTTGAGCACATAATCCATTGATACCTGCCAGTCCTTCACTGGGAGAGTTTTACATTGCAATGAATATTTTTGCGCATTCGACGGTTCAATATGACAATAGAAGGGGCGAAAATAGGGTTCACAAGAGGTCGGAGCCATATCCGACGGGTCGTCGTCGTGGTCGTCATCGTCTCCATCTCTGTGGTGCCTACACCGGTCACACAATAGAGCCATGGGGTTTAACGTCTTCGTCATGAGAAAAATCTTCAACTTAAACATCTTCCAACACGAATTAAGCTGAAACTGTGATTTTTTCTCATGCCAATCTTTCTTCCAGGCGACCTACAGTTGGGCACATTAATTGCCCGTGTTCTCTAGTATTTATATGGAAGAAATTGGGTATCCATGTTGGATTTGATTGTACAGAGCACACTTTGAAGGCAATTAAACACATGAGGTTCCATTCAATTCCACATTCTTCGTGTGTTATGAGCACTTCGTGTTAGTTTTTCATCATATAAGCTAGCATTATGATCTTAGGATCTTTTCACTGAGAGAATAACAAGCACAACAATAAAACATAAGCACATCACAAGAGACAAGAGACACAAAGAGTTTTCCTCGTGGAAACCATAAAGGAGAAAACCCCGCAACTTCCTCAAAGATAGAATCAACACCAAAATGGTAAAACCAGAAAACAGTAAGATGCACT
Source organism: Pseudotsuga menziesii (assembly GCA_001517045.1). NCBI lineage: Eukaryota > Viridiplantae > Streptophyta > Pinopsida > Pinales > Pinaceae > Pseudotsuga > Pseudotsuga menziesii. The sequence goes on along the minus strand of LPNX010968108.1, from coordinate 75,889 downwards.
CCCGACAATAGTAGTCTTCTTCTTCTATCTAGTCCCAGTATTTCCTTCCTCACTAATGTGCCACACTTGAGTGAGTGAGTGATGTGTAGTACAAGTGATAAATAGAGAGACTCTCACTCTCTATTTATATTCTTCCGTTCACTTGAAGTGCACTCAATCATGTCGGCCCAACTTAACAATTACTTACTAGATCCTACACCTTAATGAGTGTATAATAACTCTAGTGCCCCAAAACTGTGGGGACTTCCACAATGACTTGACAAGACTTGTTTACATTATTAATCCTCCTGATCGGAACATCGGGGCATGAAAACATGACTCAAATACATAATAGAAACATCCCGAAATAAACATCGGGTTACAATATATAAGATACATAGAAGAATACATTCCGAAGTTACAAATACATCAACACTCCCTCTTAACTAGGAAGGTATTCTTTCGACACGATTTTCAGCACTGTTCTTCTTCTCTGTATCAACTGGATCATCTTTGTCTTCAAGTCATCTTCGTCTTCAAGTCATCTTCATCTTCAAGTCATCTTCATCTTCAGATCTGGATCATCTCTTGATTTGGATCGTCATGGAACATCATCACTGGATCTAGATCATCACTCGATCTGGATCATCATCACTGGACTGGATTTGGATCATCACTCGATCTGGATCTGGATCTGGATCATCTCTCGATCTGGATCATCACTGCTGGATCTGGATCATCACTCGATCTGGATCTCTCGGAGTCATCATAACTGGATCTGGATCATAGCTCGATCTGGATCATCTCTGGTCATCATCATGTGTGTACTATCTCGTCATAGGAAGTTCTACAGAGCCAGCCCTTTTTCATGCTGGTTGTAGGCCTAGCCACCAGGTAGGTCTTCTCCCAGCACTTATATCTGACCTTCTCGTGAGAAAGGCATGCCCAGCACTCACATTCACCAGCATGATAGGACATCACATCACTAACATCTGTGAAATGGCTCTGCACTTACATCTGACCTACTTGTCAGAATGACACATCCATCTAGGCGGGAACACATCCTACCATAGTAATGAATGACTCTCACCCATGCCGAAACTCATCCTACCACAATGATGAAAGCTTTCCACACATTCACCCAGGCCGGAACACATCCTACCACAATGATGAACGACTCTCACCCAGGCTGGAACACATCCTACCACAATGATGAAAGATTTTGTGCACTCACATCTAACCTGGTAGGAACTGAATCCTACACCCTCATCAGAATGGCCCCCAGTCCCTGACTGAGCTACCTGGTAACGGACTAGGTGCCTCCACTCTCCCGGAGAATGGCAATTGCCCTTACATCTGTCCTACTCGACAGAATGGCCAACACTCACATCTGACATGGAAGGAACTAAATCATTTAGCCATGAACAGAATGGTTCAGCCCTTACATCCGACTTACTCATCAGAATGGCTCTCTCAATCCCTGACTGAGTGTTCCTGGTAACTGACCAGGTGCCTCCATTCCTAGAATGGCAGTCAGCACTCATATCTGACATGGAAGGAACCAAATCCTCTCACCATGACAGAATGGCTCAACCCTTACATCTGACCATGGAAGGAACCAATCCTCTCACCATGTCAGAATGGCTATGGGTCTCATCACTTTCTCTTGGAGGGAACCTCGATCTGGAGAACACCAAGTCTCTCCCTGAAGTACTCAAACTTCAGCCTAGCGAATGGCTTCATCAATACACTAGCTATATATTCCTCCGTCGCAACATACTGGAGCTTCACTGCTCCTCTCTACACCATATCCCTGATATAGTGATACTTGATCTCGACATGCTTTGACTTGTCATGGAACACTGGATTCTTTGACAACTTCACACAACTCTGGTTGTCACAATGTATACAAGTAGCATCCAACTAGAGATCAAATATATCAGACAGTAGCTTTCGCAGGCATACTGCCTCACAACTAGCTGAACAAGCTGCGACATACTCTGCTTCAGCTATACTCAGTGCCACATAGGATTGCTTCCTACTAAACCAAGAGATCACACTTGATCCCATACTGAAGCAACATCCTGAAGTACTCTTCCTGTCGATGGCACTGCCTACCCAATCTGAATCAACATAACCCTCCAGGTTAATCTTTTGATTTGCATCGTACTTGAGTCCATAATCAACTGTACCCCTGCATGCTTTGCAACCATCAGGTGAACATGTCTCAATGTGTTCACAGCAAAGCAAATATCTGGTCTCAAGTACATCAAGGACCCAATCATCTGACGATACATCGTAGCATCAACCGTCTCTGATGAAGCATCACTTAATAGCTTCATGTTCGATGCCATAGGTATGGTCATGCAGTCCATCATCCTGAACCTCTTCAAGATCTCTACTGCATACTTCCCTTGTCCAAGGAATATCCCATCTGTACTCTGCCACACCTTCATGCCTAGAAAAATAGTGCATTGACACATAACAGGAGCATCACTGGTCTTCTGTCTTCAACCTTGAAGAAAAGGTTGGAATCCACTTTACTCTCAGTAAAGCCTAGAGTCATCAGTAATCTGCCCATCCTGTTGTGCCATGTTGAACCTTATATCTTCTGTAGTCACTCCCTCTGAAGCGAAGCATCATACTCCCTCTGTCTTCTGTGCTCTATGCACTGAAAACATTCTGTACTGGAGTGACAAGTAGCTTCCTATGCTACTAATATTCTATGTGACCATCTAGTGTATAGACTTGCATCTTCAACCTTGTAGCAAAGGTTAAGATCTTCATCAATCTCATCATGTATGTGTTTCAACTCTTACTGGCTGCAAATGTCTCTTCATAGTCTAGGCCTTCCTTTTGTGAGAAGCCTCATGCTACGAATCTTGCTTTGTATCCCACGATGTTTCCATCTACTGTATGATGGAACTATGAACTTCTCTTCAAGTCTCGATACTGCGCCCTGACATCATTCTTCTTGAATTGGTCTTCCCTTTCTTCTTGGTGGTTGAAAGGTTCTGCATCAATGATGTCACTGCACTTGTCATATTATTCTTCATTTTGAAATGTCATCACTTGCTCTTCGGAACAAGTCTTCATTCTTCTTTGCTTGCAGGCGATTATGTATGCGGTCTTTCCTACAAGTCAAATGCAATTGTATGGTTAGAAACATTTCATAAGGAATATTTATACTAGAAAACACTTATGCATAAATATATGATAATGCAACTACTTTAGCCAATACAACATTCATCCATATCTCATTGAAACTTTCTAGATGCCTTCCATCTCTACCAGGACAACATTGAGATTGTGCACTAATCCAATATGTCAGCAAAGAGATTTCATTCTAGATAAGTAGCAATGGAGGGTTGTATAGCACCATGAGCTACTTACCCATCGCATGTATATTAGTATTATAATTTCGTTAATGCAAACATCCTATCATGCATGATACATCAACTAAATATAAACAAATGCATAACAAAACAATATCATGAAATGACAATTGAATACTTATCTTTATTTGTTTCATGGGTAGACTGCTTCTTGATCCTTCAGCTTCATCATCTTCTTCATTCATGGTAGCATCATTTCTTATCCAAATGCTAAGGTGGATAAGAAGTTCTTCAAGAGTTCATATTCCTCATTGCTTGAGGGATCTTCTTTGGATGGCGAGATCTTGATCTTCAATTGCTCCCATCTTCTCTTCTCTTCTTATGATTCAAGCTTCTTCTTCTTCCCAAAGTCTGCTGAAAGTAATCACTTCCTTCTGGCACACTTCCTCGCATGAATGAATCCCATGATCCTGGGAGGCCATTCAAGGTGGCCATCACCACTTCTGTATTCTTCACTTTTGCTTCAAGTTGTTCTTTATTTGAGAGACTCTTATGACTGCATGGTCTCTGTGTTCTAGATCTTCACATTCTTCAACTGGTTTCTTTAGGTCATATTCTGATTTTTGTTCTTCCCTTCAAATAGCTTGAAATTCTGGAAGACCTTCAACAGCTTTGCTTGCAATAGGTAGTGCTCTGTAATGCACATGTGCAATCCTTCTATTCCAAAGCTCATTTGGCTCTACTATGTCATGGATCAAGGCTTGTTCTGGATGGCCCTTCAATTTGTACAAGCCTCCTTCTTGTTCTCCAATTACTACCGCATCATCAATAGTCTTTTCTTTTTGCCACATGATGACTTGACCATCTATGAATGCAACCCGCATTCCTTTTGCATCAATGCTGAAATGGAGAGAAGGTTCTTGTTGAGTCCTGGAACAAACAATACTTCTTTCATTGTTAGAGACTTACCAGAGTCTAGCCTGTATGAATATTCCCCACTACCTTTTATTGGATATTGGTAGTCATCTCCTAGTTTCACCTTGTGAGGTGATTCATGTTCTGACAGTCTTACAAAGGATTCCTTGAATCCCGTCATATGTTTGGAAGCCCCACTGTCTATAAGCCAATCATCACTTCCATGAGTAATGTTACCTGTGAGAGCTGATATCAGAATATATTCATCTTTGCTTGAAGAATATTCACTTTCATATCTGGATCTCTTACTGGATGGTTCATCATCCTCTGCAGCATGAGCATGATGTCTTCTTTGGCCTTGACCAATTTCTTCTTGTGAAAGGCTTCTAACCTCGTCTCCCTCTGAAACTGGAACCTCTATACTCATGTAGGTGTCCAATCCATTTTCTTCAGAGAGATCAAATACTTCTATGCTTGGAATTTGTCAATTTCACCAAGCTTATCATCAAGCTGTTGTGATAGATCACTTTGAAATGAGAACCTCAAATGAAAATAGCAAAGGATTAGATCTTACCGATTTGAGGTGTCCGTCTTGGTTCCGGAGCTGGCTGATCTAGGGTTTGCCATAGAAACCTTAATTTTCAAAAAATTGGAATCTTTCAAAACTGATTGGATAAATAGATAGATCTCTTCAAATGGAGCTATCTAATGTACTCCTTTTCTGAAAACAGTGGAGGGAAGCTCCCGAAACAGGAAGCCCTAATTTTCCAATTTCTTCTGCAGAAATGCCTGTTACTGTTTCTGTGATATCTCCAAAATTTATGCTCCTCTATGTCTAAAATTTCTCACTGAGGTAACCTCGCATGTCCGTGTTCTAAAAACATAGGTTTCATCATAATTGGTTTCACCATTTGGGATTTATGATCCTTTTCCCAAGGTGACCTGTTACAGGACTATTCAGAATAGCAAAGTTGTACGACATGCCACGTGTCACAGTTTTATCTTCGGAGTCTGAAATTCGGAATACTGAAAGTACAGTCCGTTCCATTTCTATAAAATCTTCAGGAATTCCATTTGGACCTCTGTATCCCAAGATATTGCAATTCTCCCCAGGTGTCCTGTTTATGGATGATTTCTGGAAGAGGCTGGAACCCTAACTTTGAGAGATCATATCTCCCATCATATAGCGAATATAAGGCTTATTTTTGGACACAATGTTCATCAAGATTTTATATTCAGCCCCTAAAATTTTTAGCTTCTGAGACTTCACCAAACTCATAATATAGCGAATGTACCACAACTTATCAGTTTTAGTATTTAGGGTTTTTCCTAGCTCGGGGTCAAACTAGGGTTTGACTTTCCCAGAGTTTCACCCAACCAAATTTCTAGATCCAGGTATCTAAACTTCGGTTTTTATGAGGAGAAAAATCCTATGCTAGTCTCACTCAAAAATTCCTCTTCTGTACAAAGCCCTAATTTTCGCATCGAAAGCTGAAAATGCTCGGAATTGAAATCCACTTCGACAGAAAGATGCGCCCTAAGGAGGAGAGTTGTTCCACCTTACTTTTGCTGAAAATCTATGGAGGAAGGTCCAAAAACTAGGAATCCCTAGTTCCCGCAGTTGCACAGTGTCTTCTTCTTAGGTTAGCTCTTATTCCATGTAAGTTTTTCATCATATAAGCTAGCATTATGATCTTAGGATCTTTTCACTGAGAGAATAACAAGCACAACAATAAAACATAAGCACATCACAAGAGACAAGAGACACAAAGAGTTTTCCTCAGGGAAACCATAAAGGAGAAAACCAGCAAACTTCCTCAAAGATAGAATCAGCACCAAAATGGTAAAACTAGAAAATAGTAAGATGCACTCCCGACAGCAGTAGTCTTCTTCTTCTGTCTAGTCCCAGTATTTCCTTCCTCACTAATGCGCCACACTTGAGTGAGTGAGTGATGTGTAGTACAAGTGATAAATAGAGAGACTCTCACTCTCTATTTATATTCTTCCGTTCACTTGAAGTGAACTCAATCATGTCGGCCCAACTTAACAATTACTTACTAGAGCCTACACCTTAATGAGTGTATTATAACTCTAGTGCCCTGAAACTGTGGGGAATTCCACAATGACTTGACGAGACTTGTTTACATTATTAATCCTCCCGATCAGAACATCGGGGCATGACAACATGACTCAAATACATAATAGAAACATCCCGGAATAAACATCGGGTTACAATATATAAGATACATAGAAGAATACATTCCGAAGTTACAAATACATCAACACTTCGTCTACACTCTCTTCCTCTTTATCATGTGTATGCACGTTTTGAAGTTCTTTGGATCTTAACATCTATCACCTCACGATCAGGAAATTCAGGCCTTCCCTTTTTCCTACAAATTTATCCTTTATCTGCAAATGTATTATTGCTTTGTGTGGTTAGTGATATCTTCCATATATTCTGTTTTTCTCCTCTTCCATCTTTGAATTAACACTAGTTAAATTAGACATACAACCCTAACCCTTAAATTAGACATATAACGATAAAAGAGCATCCCACTTGGTACACTTGTAAGAACAACTTTCCCTTTGAGGCATAGATGAATGTCCCTATGCAAGTGCCATGACTCGGACCGCCTTAGAAGCCATTGATAGCAGTTTTGTGGCCTTTTAGCTCCATAGTTTGTACCATTCAACTGATGATTAGCCATCACAAGTGCCATGGAGGGAACAGATCCCAAATCAAATGATGACATGGAACTCCAAATTTTATCTTCAAAGGATTTTGTCAAATCCATTTCTTTCTCTCGATTTGTAACTTTTTGAGCAAAATAATATTAATTTTTTCATATAGGGAAAAAATATATTTTTGAAGGAAGTTAAAAGTGATTTGACCTAGAAAAATGGCCACTTCTCCAAAAGTGACAAGTATCTTGTAAATCGTCAAGTCTCTTTTGACCTAAGGGATTGCACCTAACCCTAACCTCTCAAATCTCTTTATATATGAAAAGGGTCCTTTGTAATAATTAACATTTATTCAACAAGGAATATAAGATATGTTGGTATTTTTTTAGAGTTTTTAGTGCTATACTCATTTGTCCACATTCATCTATTGAGATTTTGTATATACTTGTGTTGCAGTTGCAACGATTTCCCAAATTTCTAAAAATTTGGGACCCTCCTTTTAAATTTGTCTTACTTAGCTTGCTTGGGATTGCTTGATTTTACTGCAATTTTGGATTTTTGAGGATGATTGTTAAATGGATATTTTTATGCTGATGCTGCCTTTTATGACTTACAGTGATTTCTTACCCCGCTGTCGGAATTTATTGAAACTATGAATCAGAACCTTAGTTAACTACTCATCTGCCGTTGTGGAGGTGCAGTTGAATGAAGATCTGATCCAAAGTGTTACTTTCCACTGATGCACTTTCTTTTTATTTTATTATCGACGTCCTTGTTTGAAAACCGTTGGAAGTCTAGTGCTTTCCAGTACCACTATTTTGGGTGACAGATCACGAGCACCATGATGGATGTTTCGATTTTTTTCGATTCCTATCAGTTTTGTTCCACAAGGCCTTAGTCTATTTTGTTCCGCCGTTGCAGCTCTAGAATGGACTAATCGTCTGATTTAGTTTTCCCTTTGGCTGATGTTTGATTCTTTGTCAATGTTTCTCTTAAGTTTTTATTCTATTTTCTCTCTAAATTTGACTGGTCTACGAAACTCTTTCTCTTTACAGCTTTCGCCGTTGCAGTGTTCCAACCAACTTATGGTCCGAAGCTATAGTCTAGTTGAGCTCTGATGTGGAGTTATTTTTTTTTCTCGTCGATGTTTCGCTTTGCATTGCGAAACTCACAGTTGTTTCGTATTCCGCCGT
>LPNX010968108.1:49241-66819 GCA_001517045.1 Pseudotsuga menziesii | reverse complement strand
ATATATATGGGGGATTTGGGGCATTTTTATATTATTTTACCTGCGAACCTGTGCCTGCACTGTCATTTTCGTTTCGAACTAGGCGTTGTACTTGCTATCAGTAGCTCATTCGTAGGTGGTGTCGCCGTGGAAGATTTTAGATTCTTCTTGTCAGCTGCACAGCTCCTTACCAAGTAGGCCAATCATTCAATTCTACCCCTTCATTTGAGTTTTGAGCTAGGGTTGTCGTCCTTATTTAAGTTTTCCCTCCGTGGTTATTGGACACCTAGGTTTATGGCTTTATCAGTGTATATGTAGTTCATTTCGACAGTATGGCCATCCGAAGGGGGGTTTTTTGTTTTCCTGATGATTATTGCGGTGCCGCTATGAATTTTCAAACCTTACCTGACTATTCGGGAAACAGTTTGCGTATGGTCATCCAGGGGGGGGAGGGGAGGTTTCCTTTATTTTGTAGTAGGTAGGCATTTTCTCCTGGTTTGGTTCGAAATGTCGAAGGGTTTGGTCTTTCCGGTGATTTGGTTGCTCGCGTGTTTGGGACTAGGGTTGCGGTTTTTTGAGGTTGCGCCTCATTTTGATGGGATTGGTGATAGGAGGTTTTTTTTCTGGAATCGATAGCACCGACGATGTAGTTTTGATGAGTCTATTTTGTTTACCGAGAGAAAATTTACAACGTTAACAAAGTTATGGTGTTTTTGTTGATCATGCTGAGTTTGGTCATGAGTAGGATTTAGGTTTTTGTAGACTTATCTTTTGCAGAAGTAGTCAATAGTTAGCACTAGTTCTATATTGTACATAAATTTAGCTAGGGCTACCATGGCCGAGGTAAAAGATTATAAAGTTTTCTTTGTTTTTCTTGAATATTGGTCAAATAGATAAAGGGGCCTAAAAGACTTTTGTTGTATGATAGGGCAATTTTTTCGAGTACGAGATGTCAAAAAGGCAGAAAAAGAAAGCCCCTGTAGTGGAAGAGGAACCTGAGGTAGAAGTTATCACAAAGGTTGAGTATATTTACAAAGACACCAGATGCACCACAGGAGTGGAACCTGAATACAAGTGGGGCGAAATTTACAGACTGATATCACACCATGAAGTACCTGACACTAGTTTTGAAGAAGAAACAATATATGCTAATATCGAAAGATCTTCTTTGATGAAGATTGCCACCAGGCTTGAGATTTTCCCATGCTCAGAAGTAATTGGATGGATCCTGCCTAGGGCAGATGTAACTACAATGATTCTAGAAAATAATGATAACCAAGGCTATGCTGCTTACATCCCTGTTTATGTATCATTACCTTATCACTTACCAGAAGCTCAAGTTTACCTAACTAAGGATTGGCTAAAGGAGATTCATCTTGACCTGGTTGAAACATTGAAAAGAATGCTTGTACCTGGTAAGAATTTTTGAGCCAGACCATTAGGGGAATACAGCACGGCTACCTTAAGAACCCCTTATAGGTTCATTGCTTTAATGCTAAACAGAATCTTTGGGAGAGCCCACAGAAATTTTTTTAAGTTGGGATGGGTTCCTATCATTTTCTGTGTAGCCACCCAAGGGACTGTGTTCAACTGGGTGAACATTGTGTCAAACAGTCTCTCAGCTTATATTGATTCAGCCCTGGGAGGGGTGTCCTAGAAAAAATCTGAGTTCTACATGAGCTCCATATTGATTGATTGCATACTGTGCACCCATTCATTCCCAAACCTAAGGTGTATTTGGGACAGAGACAGAACACTGGTATACACAGCCTATAAGCCATTATGGGCACATAAGTACTATAGTCATTACAGAGAAGTGTGTGAACACTTTATTATGCCTTTGTATACACTGATTTTCTTGAAAGAATGCAATTGCATGTTTGAAGAGGCATTGGAAGTCATTGAGGAGTATGTTGATTACTACTTAATTGAGGACGGGATGTATATTAGAATGTATGGCTGCTCCATGGCACCTTCACTGCTTCCCAAATATGCCACTGATTATGTGGTACACAAGGAGGCAGTCAGGCAGGTTTTTTTGTATGGCATAGGGATTTTTTTGTTTGAGCACAAGAAGGCGACTTATCCTCCCATACCGTTCAGATTGGGAAGCTATAAGTTTTCAAGAGTTAAAAAGGATGATGAGTTTGTAGAGGAATTGGAAAAATTTCATTTAGGAGAAATAAACTTCCATAGGAATGATTCTCAGAATAAAGTCGCAGAACATTGCAAGGAAGCCAATGTGCATTTTGAATATACAATCCATTGGGAGAAGGATGAATCAATTTTCCGAAATGCAGAAAAAATGACTGCATTAAAAAGAAGATTCAAAAAGAAGATCACTACTAAAGGTGGGAAAGGTCAAGCTAAACAGAAGAAAGTAGATGAAGAGGAGGATAGGAAAATAGAAGAAGATGCTACGAGAATAGCAGAGGAGGCCGAAAGTTGGCTTAGAAGTGAGGAAGAAGAAAAGAAGAAAGCTGAACAAGAAGTAGCTAAGAGTGCAAAGGAAGTTGCCAAGAGGGAAGAAGAAGAAAGGGAAAAGAAAGAGGATGAGGAACTCAAGAAACAAGAAACTGAAAGACTGAAACTGATAGGGTCCACGATGGAGCAACAAATTTCCGACCTTGCAGACACTCAAGTTCAAGATCTGGGTAATCCTGATTCTCAAGACCCTAATGCAATTGCCTGCAGCACCTTAGGACAGGTTGTTGTTTTTTGCCTAATACTGATCCCTTTCAAACAAAAGAAAGGGGAAGAAGTTCCAGACTTCAATACCATTTTTTATGACAAGGAAAAGAAAAGAATTGTGAAGAGGGTTGAGAAGAAAGTTGAAACTGGGGGGCAGTCAGGGAAGATGATAAATGATAAAACCTTGGTACATGGAATGAACAAAGACCCAAGACTCACTATCCGGGCTGGAGCAACATTGATCCATGCTTATGAAGATAATGTGGATCGAATAATGACAGACCTTGAGCAATCAAGGAAAAATGATGCCCAACTGAAAGATACACTGCGAAGGGAGAGAGAGGAAAGCAAAAAATTGAAAAGGAAGTTTGAAGACATGCAAAATGAAGTAAAGTATTCAAAGGTAGAGCTTTAGTCCCTCCAAGTAGACAAGATTTCTTTGGAAGTTGCCCAAGAAAGCTTAGAAAAATTGTAGCAGGAATATCGAGAGCTAATGATAGAAAAGGATGGGTTGAAAACAACATATGAAAGTCTTCATGCAGAAAGAGACCAGCTGCAAAGTAAGATTGGGGAGCTGGAATTACAAAAGGCTACTTTGGAGGAGACGAAAAAAAATCTTAGGTGCAAGCAGCAGAGTTTAAAGAACAGATTGCTTCATTAGCAGCATCTTTGGAAGAAGCCAAGGAACAGCAAACCAGCATTCAGCCTTTCAAAGAACATGTTTTAGTGACAAAGAAGCAAAATGCATAGGCTGCAGGTGTCCATAGAAGAAGAGAGGTGCAAGGTTTTGTAGGTAGATAATAGATTAGAAGAAATTTTGGAGACTTTTTCATATTTTGTAGACAGATCTCAGGACATTTTATAAGTCCTGGTGGGAAGAATAGCGAGATTCGAGGCCAATGAGGAGATCCCTGCAGACTTACCAGCAAAGGATCAACAAGGATTAAAAAAATATTATGACTTGTTAGAGTTTTCCATAAATACAACGAAAGAATGTAAGAAGGCTGTAAAGAAAATGAAAGGAGCTTGCATCGAGTTTTGTAGAAGACTATTGATAACTTACAACCGATGTCAGGTAGCTGCTGAGCAGAGAATAGATGCATTTCTAGACCATGAACTATTCATAGAGATGTTACAGAACATATATCAAGAAGATGAATAGAGAATTCAAGAGGTCAAGGTCTTGGATGAGCAGACCTTGAAAGATGAAGTGGCTCATTCAGTGGTCAGTGTGCAGTTACTGGAAGATCAACTATGCTTAAGTTCAACCATGATTGAAGTAATTAAAAATCAGGCTGCAAAGTTTGAAATTAATATTCATTTTCTTGAGCCTTCTGAGTTCAAGAACATTGCATCAGAAGCCTTAGCATGGAAGAAGTTCCTGAACAATCAAGCGGGGCCCTCCACTTAAGTGCTTTATTAGTTTGTTTAAATGTAATATATTGTAAATTGTATAAGTACTAAATATGAGACAATTGTGGGAGATGAAACGTTGGGGAAGCCTAGGAGTCATTTGGGGCCAGCCCAAAAGCTTTTTCCTTTTTGTATAAGTATAGGAGAATTAGATAGAGAAAGGGGCTTTTTCCCAGTGAGACTTGTGAAAAACTTGTTGTAAGAGGAACTATTTCGTTTTGCAATAATATAATTACAATTTTGCCTGTTGGAGAAAGTGCTGTGTGGAATGTTCAAATGTGGTGAAATGAACAATGTTGAAGGGGAACTATTTCATTTTCAGTTGTGTTTCATTAACTGTGAGATCGTTCTAACTTTCTGAACCTATGTTCTTGTATGAATGTTCTCTGGTTTATTTTATGATAATTTCCACTATGAGTAATGAACGTTTTAACAAACGACGAGCTATCTTGTTGTGCATATCTCTATTCATGTTTATGTGTTTTGATTCTAAGAACAACTATCTGTGATTTATCTTAACATATGAACAGTAATACATTACTCATTAATTGATAATCTTGCTCCCTAGGGACAACTTAGTTAGTCTTCTTTTCTATTGTGTGTGTGATTTAGATGCGAGAGAGTTTAAGATGAGAGGTAAGAACCTACGCATCACATTGTGACTACTCCTCATATTGTTTATCAATCTGCATGTTAGATAGGCACTTGCATATCATACTTAAAGTTAAAAACACAAAAATACACAAGGTGGACCGGGCCGCAACCGGTAAAACCCTTTATTTTTGTATTTTGACCTACGGTAGCCGGACCACAAACTGGACGGATTCCCCATACCAAATAGTCATAGGCTAGTTGGGAACGTTGACCGGGGAGAATCCCTTGCTGTTGTTGCCTGCTATTTTCCAGGCCTCAACAACTTGTTAAGGTTTCAGGGATAGTAGTAGTAGTTGTTTATGTTGGCTCCTTTGAGGGATTGGTTAGCTATGTTGCTTGTATTATTATCTTAGGTTTAATATGTTGGTTTTAAATTTTCTTTACTAATAGTTATTGTTTGTCATATATATTGGATTTTGTGCAAGTTTTCTAAAGAATAGGTACTTGCTTGCTTAGTAATCTATGTTTGCTTAAATAATTTTGATGTGGAATTATAAAAAACAAGTTCTCTATGTAGAAGAAATCTTTATTTAGTATGGATTTATACTGTTATGGAAAATATGAAAGGACTATGTTCATAATATAGTTTAAAATCTGAACTCTTCCCCTGAATCGCCCTCTCACTCTCTATGTGAGGTGAGGGTCACTGCTGTTGCATTTCATTGCAGTTGCATACTTTCCCACGTTTAATCTTCCAGTTGTTGATTTTCTTATATTTCTAAAAATTTTCATACTTTAGCATATATTTCCTCAAAACCAACCCCTATTTAGGAATTATATCTCTTACCTCTCATTAAAGGGTGGAAAGATTAAAAAAAATTCCTATAACTAATTTTGGTGGGGCTATAAGGTTGGAGGATTCCATGAATATCCTAAAACATGCTCACAAATGTCCATCACATGTTCCACCAGTATTTTACTGTTGCATTTAACCTACAATAGTAGCAAAATATCCTAGGGCATTATCAAGAATAGTTTCACCTCCTCTTCAAGAGTGATCAAAATCACACGTGGATTTAATTTCCCATATTATATTGTTTATGGTTTGTGAAAATAGTCTTCTGTTGTGTCAAAAACTAAGTAAATTACTTATCAATAAGTATAGGTTCAAACATCACAATAAAGATAATTATAATTTTAAACATCATTTCAGCCTATTGGTCTATGTGACCAAATAAAGTTAAAAATTAAATGATAATAATATCATCTTAGACACTAATTTTGGAAACTCCTGAATGAGTAATAGGACAAATCTAGGAATCATATAGAAACTGATCCTCACTGGTTGAGATACATTCCAGGTGACTTCCTCAGCCTCACCAGTTGGTTGTTTTCCTCTAATGAACCAGTTCTCATTTGGATTTTTTTTCATTGTATCCTTTGTCATACAATGAGAGGTTTGCACCCATATGTTCACTCATTTCCTTCTTTATCCAACATGACAGGGTGGCTTGTATACAACTTTCTATATATTAACACATGTTTCTCTTTAACAGGAGTTGGGCCAAGCAGCTTACCTCCTTTTCTTGTGTAGTGTTCTCCATTTATCGCTATGAAACCTTTTAGCTGTTTGAAATTAGTCCTATTTTGGAAACAACGTTCTTTTATCTATATTTTTATGTTTGCAAGAGTTGATACTTTTCCGATTCTTGTTTGCTTCAACTATTATTGGATATTGAATTTCAATATAATCTGGGACAACATATTGTTATAATAGTGTAGATGTCAATCCTCATGACTGATTTTTACCTAAATGAGATAGATGATACCATTGATTGTCATAAAGGCAGGTCTATAACCATCTACTGATATGGCATGTTCCTGTATAAAGTATACATTGTTCGTGGTTAAATTATAACAAAAAAAAGTCACTTCAAAATACGTGTGAAAGAACAAATAAACATAATGCTTTGGAACAACATGAATAAAGCAAAACATGAGTAACAAGTTTAAAAGAAACCTGATAGTATATTTCTACACAAAATAGGACCAATAGAGTATACGCAGTAAAAAATAGCAGACCAGGCATATCAAGCAAAACATGTAGCAAAATCTATGCATGCCATGGTCACGAGAAAAAAAAGTCTAAGTTGCAACCACAAATAAATCATCATAGATGAATTTACAATACAAAGTAATTGAGGATCCTTATGAACAAATCAAGGTAGAGAGGTAGTAAGAATGGGAAGAATTTACCTCAGGTTTTATGTACTGCAAACTTCGGCGAAATATAAAGACAACACACCGAACTGAAAAAGGAGGGTACAATTTATTATATTTAGCTCAATTAATATTTTCTATTAATCTTTGTAGATTCTGTCCAATATCTTGTTGATTCTATTCTCAATTTTCTCTATGTTCTTTCTTCTATTGGAAATAAGTCCTTTCAACTACACAAGGAAAAAAGTATGTGGTTTTAAAACCATTCCATGCCAATGTTCAGAAAATTTAAAATGCTAGTTTGAAAACACATCAAGAGATACCTTTTCAAGTTCAGGTTTCAATCGCTTTATCTCCATTCTAATATTTACTCTCTCCTGCTGCAATTTTGAGAGCTTACCCTCTATAGTTTTCTGCCACAGATATTGTTGTTAAAAAAGAATGTAATGAAGTAATACAAGGGAATGAAAATAAAATGTATGTAATTTTCTTATGCTTTTGCCATTCTGTTCATGTAAAATATTCAGTTTGTAGTGAAAGTTACTTCAAAGGCATCAAAAGTTGAAAGCAATAACTCTATATTTTTTCCTCAAACTCACAATATGAATTACTAACATTTCTCATCTATGAAACTATCAAAATGTAGTAAACATCCCCTTTTTATTACTGATTGTAAGAATAATTCTACACACATATATAAAATCTATAGAATAATCCTTGATCAATAAAAAGATTACAATGAGCCTCATGACTCAGACTCAAACTCGGTTGAGTAAGATGATTTGACCCCCAACCAAGCTGACTCGACCTTTGAAATGATTCGAGTGACAAGTTTGGTACCAAACCAAGAAAGTCAGGGTATGACTCAACTGGATCGGTAACAAAATGGTCAATTCGGCCCAATTCATACTAACTCGACCAAGTCAATGTGGGACTACACAGGTCACACACATGACACTTAAATTCAAAAAAAAAAACCTAGAAATATAAACATCGAGACTCTAAACCTACTTCATTGTCGAGTCAATTAGCTTTGTAAGATTCCTTTAGATCATAACACTATTTGGAGTAAAACACAACTTGCTTTGTAGGCCCTAGATGCCACCCAAGTGCAAAATCGTCAATCTATAAAGCAACCTCCAAATACAAAAACGTTCTTCACAAAATAGGGCATGAACCATGCGAATAACCTTCCAAGTGGACCAACTCAATGAGTAACCTCCAAGCATGTAATATCTCTCATGAAATGATGTATAAAAGAGTGTAAGAATGCTTCAAATGATGACTTTCCCCTTTAGTAGGGTTAAACACTACCCTTATGCATGTGTCTCCAAGGGTGAATGTTCCTCAAATAATGAGAGAAGGCCTTTCTCTAACAACAAACCAGTACACCAAGGTGAATTGGCCCTCTTTAGGGCTTCCATTTTATGAACAGGAGCCCTTAATGTAGAACAAAATTGGTATTTTAGGGCCAACTGAGGTTGTTACTTCTCTTGTGCACAGGTCTAGAGATTTTTAGGGTTGTTTTGTGACCTACGGTTGTAAGGAAAGTCACCAAAGACTGTTATTTTCTACTGATCTCCTTTAAGAGACTGCTGAGAATCACCTAAAGCACAATCAAACTTGGTTTATAGGGTCTGAAATCAAATGATATTTGTTTTATTTAGGTTTATTTACCCCCCTTTTTGTGGTGTAACGTCCCCGACCCTATGACTGGCGAAGAGGATGCTACCATGGCCTTAACCATTCGGGAAACCAGCCCCATGAACATGTGCATTCATAAAATACTGAAATGCTGAAACAAAATGCTTGAACTAGAACATGCATACATGATCATTTATCATACACAACCGAAGCAACATGCATTCATACAAGCCTTCAAGATGTTCATCATATTCATTGACAGTAATTAAGATTGCAGAAGTAAAATAGAGAAAATTACTTATCTTATAAAGAACTCATTTCGCAACTAGCTACGTCGCTGCAACGTTCCACCCAACCATAGGCCAACGTGCTCCTTAATCTCTTAGCAATGTTCCCACCCCCAAGATGGGCATGATTCTCCAAGGAATAAGGAACAAGCAGGCTTACACATAGCCAAGGACACACAAAACACAGCCAAGCCAACACAGTTGGGTTTATCAGGCCATCAACAAGACAGCCAAGCCAACATGGTCGAGCTTATAAGGCCATCAAGGAATTGGGAGAGGCTAAATGCTAAGCTGGTGAGCTCATTACAGAGCTAGGAACACCTATACCCAAACTAGCTTGACTTCTAAGACACCCGCACACACCCGCACACAAAGAATCAGTCTCTTCTCTGCTACACAGTCCCTTAGGCCCTGACTTCCCTTCCAGTGCTATTCAGGGGTTGTGGAGAAGAAATCCAGCCCTCTATATTTGTTTGTGTGGTTTCCAAACACACCAAGTTTCTCAAGCAACTCAAGCCCCCATCCCTATTCCCAACACAGTCCGAAGACCAACCATTGCACGCATGCAATTAATTAGCAGTTACAGCTTAAACAGGGAAAACGACCCCTGAGTCATTCTTGGCCCTATCGTGGCCAAAACAACTCCCAAACGAATTACAATAGTCCCAAAACATATCAGTAAACACAATTAACAACACGAGGAAAACAACAATCCGTCCTGGGCAACGAAGCAAGCAGAAAAGATTTACACAAGCTGCACTGGGGAAGAAAATACAAACTCCCAACTTGTGCGTGAGAATGAGCAGACTACCGTCCCTGCATGAGGATGAAAAAACAAAAGAAAGAATGGCACCATGGAGAGAGTGGAATGAGGGGCATAGTCATTCTTCTGCCCATCGTGAGGTTCAATATGCTGGTGGAGTGTGCATGTGGGCAAGGACTGACAGTCCTGCCACACTCCACTCCCAGCCATAATTGCCTCAACTACCCAACAAAACATTAAGGTGGTAGTTGGATAATACAAGGAAAGATGGGAAAATTAAATAGTGGTGGTGACACCTGGATTTCCCCCCCTATAGCCCAAAGTTGGACATTCCCCACCCTTATCCTTATGAAAATCATTCCCCTTCTCAATTTAGTTGCAGTGAGCATAGATGGTTGGGTTCATTTAATTAAAGATGTATATTTACATGATGACAAAGCTTAATATATGCCGTATACCACGCTAGACCATTGGCAACGATTGCGTTCGCTGAAACATAATACAATTAAATCGATGGCGGGGCTTTTGCCTTTAGCTCCACACCATGATTCATTACAATATATACATCATGTACATTTAATGCAACAAGGTCAAAACCAGGGTGTTACATTCCCCTCCCCCTTCAATAGCACTATCCTTGGTTCTTTACAAAATTGAACAAAATGCTATAGTGGTATCGCCTCAGTGTTTCGCAGAATTGAACAAAAATGGATGTGCCAACCGCATGGCGTCCTCCAGCTCCCATGTAGCCTCTTCAGGTCCATAGTGCTCCCATTGCACCTTTACCTGCCCTATGGCCTGGTTCCGGAGCATTGTGACCTTCCTGTCGAGGATGCGCATTGGCTCTATTTGGAACTCTCCCTCGGCTTCCACCTAAATCACATCCCAATTTATCACATGGTTAGGATCATGTACATATTTCTTAAGCAAAGAAACATGAAAAACATTATGAGCCCTAGTGCTAGCAGGCAATGCAAGTCTATATGCAATGGGCCCTATTCTTTCAAGAACTTAAAATGGCCCACAATATCTTGGTGATAGCTTGGCACAACTTCCAAGCTTCAAGGAACTCTTCCTTGCCATCACTCTGAGGTAAACATGATCCTCAACACTGAAGTCCCTGTTCACCCTATGCTTATCTGCATAGCTTTTCTGTCTATCCTGTGCTGCTTTCATATTCTGCCTGATCTTTACAACCTCTTGCTCCATTTCCCTGAGCAATTTTGGTCCAAGCACAATCCGATTCATTGGATTATCCTAAGTCACAGGTGTCCTACACCTTCTCCCATACAAAGCTTCATATGGACTCATCCCCAAGGATGCTTGTTGTCCATTGTTATAAGCAAACTCTACCAAGTGTAAGTAATCTTCCCACTTGGTTGGTTTGTCCATTACGTACATGTGAAGCATGTATTCAAGAACCTAATTAATTCTCTCTATCTACCCATCCGTCTAAGGATGGTATGCAGTGCTGAAATTTAGCTTTGTGCCCAAATCTGCAAACAACCCCTTCCAAAAGTTGGAAGTAAACTTGACATCTCTGTCAGAGACTATTGCCTTAGGAAATCCATGCAATTTGAAAATCTCCTTCATGAAGATCTTTGCAATGTCATTTGTTTTATGAGTAGACTTAATCGGTATAAAATGTGCTGCCTTTGTCAACTTGTCCACCACAACCATGATGGAATCATGTTGTCTCCAAGTCATTGGCAATCCTGTAATAAAATCCATGGAAATAACTTCCCATTTCCATTCCGGAACTGGCAAAGGCTGCAACAAACCTATAGGGTGTTGATGCTCAATCTTTACCTATTGACATTTCATACACCTTGAAATGAACTCAGCCAAATCCCTTTTCATTCCAGGCCAAAAGTACTGCTTTCTAGCTGTAGCAATTGTCTTCTGATATCTTGGGTGACTAGAATACGGAGCTTGATGGATTTCATCCATAACAGCTCTCCTCAAACCTGCTACATCTGTAATATAAATTTTACCTTTATAAGTGAGAAGTCCATCTTCTTCCAATTTATATCCCTCATACCTCTTCTCAAGACTTTGCTGTTGCAATTTGTTTTTTACTTGCTCATACAATTCATCTCCAGCCGCATGACTAACAATTTGCTGCTTCAAATCTGATTGGCAAATGCTAAGAGATGCCACATGCATTTCTTGCATCTTCCTACTGAGTGCATCAACTACCTTGTTTTCTTTCCCTTTTATGTGCTTGATCTCAAAATCAAATTCACATAAAAATTCCAGCCATCTTGCTTGTCTAGCATTCAGAGTAGGCTGATCAAACAAATACTTCAGACCACAATGGTCTATTCTAAGCTCAAATCTCCTGCCCATCAAGTAATGTCTCCACATATTGAGAGCATGTACTATGGCTGCAAGCTCTAGATCATGAGTGGCATAGTTCTTCTCATGTTCCTTCAGCTTTCTTGACTCATAACATATCACGTGGTTTTCCTGCAAAAGACTCCTCCAAGCCCTTGTCCGCATGCATCAGTACACACCACAAAATCTTTCTCCAGATCTGCAACTTTCAATACTGGTGCACTGGTGAGAAGACTCTTCAACTGCTGGAAGCTTTCTTCACACCTTGATGTCCATTCGAACTTCACCCCCTTCTTTTGCAAAGAAGTGATGGCATGTGCAACTTTGGAGAATCCCTCAATGAACCTCCTGTAGTATCCTGCAAGTCCCATAAAATATCTTACATCCATCACATTTCTTGGAGTAGGCCAATTCATAATGGCTTCAATCTTTTCAGGGTCCACAGATATACCCTCCTCTGAGATGATGTGACCCAAGTACTGAATTCTATCTCTATAGAAGTCACACTTGCTTAGTTTTTCATACAACTGGTGCTCCCTAAGAAATTGCAATGTCAAACTCAATTTCTCTTCATGCTCTTTCTCAATCTTAGAATAAACAAGAATGTCATCAAGGAAAACAAGAACAAACTTGTCCAAATACCTGCTGAAGACACTATTCATAAGGCACATAAATGTAGCTTGTGCATTTGTGAAGCCAAATGGAACCACTACAAACTTATAATGTCCATACCTTGTCCTGAAGGTTGTCTTATGAATGTCTTCATCCTTGATTCTCACCTGATGGTAACCAAACCTCAAGTCAATCTTGGAAACTTTGCTCCTCTCATTTGATCAAATAGGTCATCAATCCTAGGCAAAGGATATTTATTCTTCACAATAACCTTGTTCAATTGTCAGTAATCAATACACAACCTGAGTGTACCATCTTTCTTCTTTACAAACAGAACCGGTGCTCCCTAAGGAGACACACTCGGCCAGATATACTTCTTTTCCAACAATTCTTGCAGTTTCATCTTCAATTCTAGCATATCCGGTGTACTCATCCTGTAGGGTGCTTTGGACACTGGAGCTGCTCCTGGAACAAGTTCAATAGTGAAGTCAATGTCCCTCTTTGGAGGAAGCCTTGGAATCTCATCAGGAAACACATCCCTGAATTCCTGTAACACCTGATAGTCATCCAACCTAGGAGTTTCATCTCCTGATGTCTCCAAAATATGAGATGCATACAACTGGAAACCCTTCCTACATAACTTCTTTAATTGCATTGCTGAAACCTGCCTTACTGAAATTACCTTTGGAATACCTTTCACAACTACTAGGTTCCCTTCTTCATTCATGCATTTGAAAGTCTTATTATAACAGTTAAGCTCCACCTTGTGAGCCTCTAACCAATCCATTCTAATGAGAACATCATAGGAACCAAGTGGTAGAACATTCATATCTACACAAGTGACCAATCCATCCATGACCAGTGGACATTTCTCTACCCCTTTACTAACCTTTCTCTTAGTTCCAGTGGCTAGCTGAACTAACCAAGACTTCCTATGCTTTACTTTCTTAAAATCACAAATCTCCACTACTCTAGGAGTAATGTAATTGTGAGTAGAACCAGGGTCAATCAAAATAGAAACAGATTGCTCAACAATATTACTTGCTACTTCAACCACAGTTGACTAGTGATCTTCCTAGCAGTCCTCCAGTGCTGCATAAATCCTAGGGACTCCCCTTGCTAATTGACCCACTGTTTCTGCTTCTTGAATGTTATAAGCTGGCCTTGCACTCTCATCCTCGAATGGACAATTTCTGTGCGTGTGGGGTCCCCCACATTTCCAAAATTGAAGTGGCCCTCTATTATGTTGTGGATCTTTAGGCTTTTCTCCTATCGTTCCAATTGGTTTACTCGTAGCTTGAGATGGTTGCTTCTACTGATTCCTGAAGTTAGAAGGTTTAAAACCCTTCTTTCTTTGGTCAAACTTCTCATTCTTCTTGTCCTTCCATGCCTTATGGTAATCTGGCTTACCTTTTCTTTGCTCATAGCAATACTTAGCCTTCCTTATTGCTTCTTCAAGAGTTCTAGGTTCATAAAACTCAATTCTATCTTTGTAAGACTGAGGTAATCCACTCAGAAAACATTGGACCTTCACTTTTTGATCTCTGATGTACCGGACATACCTTAATAGTTCCAAAAACTTATTTGCATATTCTTCCATGGTCCATTGTCCCAATCTCAGCTCATGGAACTCCTTAATCTTGTCATCATAATACCTGTCAGAGAGGTATTTCTGCTTGAAATACTTCTTGAACTGTTTCCACTTAAGTCGCCTTTCACTGATCCTCTTTACTTGCTTGAAGTGTTCCCACCAAATAGATGCTCTTCCATTCAGATTGAATATGGAAACTCTTGCCTTCATGTTTCCCGAATAGTCATGTACCTGAAAGTACTTCTTTATTCCAAGAAGCCAAGCTTCAGCCTCTTGTCCAGTCTTTACCTCACCATCAAATGTAGGAGGTTTAGCTTTCTTAAATTCATCCTGAGAGCGATCCCTATGGTGTCTCTTTCTTTTTCTTATATGAGAAGAAGAACTGGAATCCCCGCTGGATTCTTCAGAATAAGATGGTCCACTAGAAGTCCTTCTCCTTCTCCTAGTACTACTCTTATTGCCTTCTGGTCTTGCTGTACCTCGTCCAAAGTCTATCTTTCTTTGCAAGTCTGTCAAACTCTACAACATTGCAGCATTCAACTGATGCTGCTCTTCCTGGGCTTTGATCAAGCTTCTCATGGTGGCTGCAACCTCGGACAGTGTCCCCTGGAATCTCCTTCCATTAGACTCTATGTCATCATTCCCATTATAGACATTTTCTCCCATGGCATCTTCTGCTTGCTCGTAAGAATCCCGAGCATCATACCCATCATGGGTTCTCATGACTAAACCACCTCTGGTTTTACCACATTGTTCTCTCTGGAGTACTGCTCTTGGAAGTTATCTAAAGTTCTGCAAATGTGTTAGTAGCAAACTGTTAGATGCATAACATTAATCATAAATTAAAACTACTTACCTTTTCTTCTGGAAATTTTATAAAACAACAATTATGCCAAAACACAGAATTTTCTCCATTTCATATTCAGCTCTGTGACCATGGATAGTCTGCTGAAATCTCTTCTCAGCTATTTTTCTGATTCTATGGTGGTCAAAAAAACTAGATTTCCAATCTACATCGGCGAGCAAAACCACTGTGTATCGGGTGCATAGTCCTTTTTGCAGCCGCAACGGCGGAAAGTGACATTCCTACCATTTAAGTAGGAAAACATCTAGACTTCTGATCGGCAAGTTGCTTGTCTAATTCCTTCCACGTATCGGGCCTGCAGTGGTCTATCATTCTACAATGGCGGCCAACAATCCCCTTTGAATTTCTGTGGATCATAGTTTTGTCGGCGGTCGGAATGTCATCCCACTGTGGCATCGGACTCTCAGTCCTCTATGCGTTCGCAACGGCGGAAACCCAATTAACTATTTTCCACCAATCCTTTTCTTTCCTATCGACGAAAACTTCCCCTATCCATCGCCGGTCATCCACTGTTTGTCACCGCTGCTTGAGGTTACTGTTCATTACTGCTTCGACATCGGCGACTGGAGGACAAGTTCATCGTCGAGATAGTCGGCTAAGCAGCCGTAATGGTAGATTCTCAAACCTTTAACGTACTTGATTGGCGATCCAATCCTCAATAACTTTCCAATGACCTTATACTTAAACAAAATTTTCAAATTCTCTTCTCATCAGTTGGCGGAAGTACTAATCATTGCGACATCGATGGTTGAAGCCTCTATCCATCGGAAGGATAGTTTACTATCTAGCCGCAACGATAGATGTTCAATCCACTAACTTCATCCGATGGCCGATGACACTAGGACTTAGAGAAATTTTTGAAATTTTCCCTTTAGTCTTCCCTTTTCGCCGCTTGATCAGCTCAATTCTCCTCTTTTCGTCGGCGAAATAGTTCCATCAGCAGCTGTAACGGTGGCCCACCATCTTCGATCTTCTTCCGATTGGCGGCCAAATCTACTGAGGCATAACCTGATCGGCATCGGCAGTCTCTTCTCGTCGAAAAGCTAGTGCTCTAGGCTTCTGCAACAGCGGACGCTCGAAGCACTATCTTCTTCCGATAGCCGACGATTTCGAGCCTTAGAATTTTTTTTTTTTAACTTTCTTTCTTTACGATGTCGATGGTTGGAGGCCTTACTCGTCGGACGCGTAGTTGTCTAGCCATCCGCAACGGCAGGCGCTCGATCAACTATTTTCCACCGACAGCATCGGTGGTCTCATCAACTAACCTTCTTCCAGCGCATTAGCGGTCCAAACCACTAACTTCCGCTGATCGTCGATGGTCTCAACACTTAGACGATTTTTTCAAATTTTTTTCTCTTCTTCTAAATTTCACCGAGCAATCACCTAACTCCTCCGCTGTTTATCGGTGCCTCGAACAACTAAGTTTCACCGACATATTGGCGGCCTTTGGCCGATTCCCTCCGCAGCTGCGGCTCCGGTTTCCATTGTTTTCTGCCGATGATTTCAACACTTAATTCAAATTTTGAAACATTCCTACTGTCGGCAATCGGAACCACTAACACCACTATATTGGCATTTTAGTCCCTATGGCAGCCGCAACGACGGATTGACAAACCGCTAAATTCTTCTGCGGTGTCGGCGAACCCAAAATCTATTTTCTGCCGATGGCCAAAACACTTAGAAAAATTTCCACAATTTTTCTCCCAACTGTCCTTCATCGGGTGTGCTTCTGCCTAGCTCTCCGCTACATCGTAAGTCCTTCCCACTAAGTGTTCCGATGAACTGACCATTCAAACACTTAGACAAAGTTGTGAATTGTCTAGTCATTCACTGATTTCTTCCTGGGTAGAAAGCAACATGCCTCTGCTAGCTGGTCTTTCATGGCCCATAGAGGCCCATGCTGCAACCTGCAAGCTCTGATACCACACTGTAACGTCCTCGACCCTCCAACCGGCGAAGAGGATGCTACAATGGCCTTAACCATCCGGGAAACCAGCCCCATGAACATGTGCATTCATAAATGTCAGGTGGAATAACTCCCGAATTCCTATTATTTCTCCATAGAATGCCTTTATTTATACATCTACGATGACTCTTGGGATCACACATTCAAGAGTCTCTTCATATTCTTAATATTTACAATAACATATAATCCCGACGGATTATATTCCAACAATCCCCCCTTAATCCGAAGGGGTGTTAGTAAGTCTGAGCATGTTTCTGAATCTTTCAAACTTTTCTCATCCAAGCGCTTTGGTGAAGATGTCTACAACTTGATCATTTGTGGAACAATGTCAAAGATGGACTGTCTTGGCCTCTACATGATGTTGAATCAAATGATACTTTCTGTTGATGTGTTTGGTTCGATCATGGAATCTAGGATTCTTAGCCATATTGATTGCAGAAGTATTGTCGATTAATAATGGAGTGGAGTTCTCTTGTTTTTCTTGCAAATCTTCAAGTATCTTCCTAAGCCATACTATTTCTTTCGTTGCTTCAGCTGTAGCCACATATTCTGCTTCTATTGTTGAATCTGCTGGAACTGACTGTTTGCGTGATCTCCATGAGACAGCTGCTAATCC
>LPNX010968108.1:0-47300 GCA_001517045.1 Pseudotsuga menziesii | reverse complement strand
CATTCTTCAACAAGAAATCAGGGAATCCAGGCATCTTCAGCCGAATGGTGCCCATTCCCTTTGGTTTAAGACTTGACTTATCTTCAAAGTAAACTATGCCCTTTTATTGTTTCATTAAGTTCTTCAAAACAGTCTTTTCTAAAAGTCATGTGTGATGTTGCACCAGTATCAAGTAGCCAACAATCTGTGTAAGATGAAAGTGAAGTCATTTCATTAATACCAAGATTACAATGTGCAACAATACAATGAGTATAATACGAAGATTTACTAGCATCTTGGTTCTTATTGTCATCTTTCTTCTGGTTATGTCTGTCTTTGATGGAGTCCCACAAAGCCCAACACTGATCTGCTATGTTTCCAATCTTTCCACAACGCTTGCACTTCAAATATGATCTTTTGCTGGATTTGTTTCTGCCTCCTCTACCTCTGAAGTTTCTTCTTCCTCTGCCTCTCTTGCTGCTTTCTCCTTTGGGATGATCATTGGATTGGTCTTTGGTGTGGTTCTTTGCTTTTTGAGCAAAGCAAAGTGATTCTCCAGAATGCTCGATTGTCTTCTTACCAAAATATTTCTCTTTGTCAGCTATCTTCTCTACCAGGGTGTCAAATGTCAGTGATTTGAACTTGTCACTTGCTTGCAACGACTCAAGATAGTTGGAGTGAGAAGGATATAAAGATTTTACAAATGCTGCAAGGGGAAGATCTGGTTTCATACCAGTGGCTTGAATCTTGTGCATGATAGCTTTGATTTCAGAGGCAAGTAACATGGGATCATTGTCTTTTACTTCTAAAATGAATAGTTTTAGCATTAGTTGAATAACTTCCATTTCAGAGTGTGAATCATACAGATCTTTTAACATTTTTAGTGCTTCAAAACATGACTTTGCAGGCAATATGTGCTGGCTCACCTCTTCACTAACTGTGGCAGTGATTACTGCTAAAGATTTCTTGTCTTTTGATTTCCAAATGGCCTTCTCTTTCTCGGATTCTGGAGGTCCTGTGTCTCTGGTTATGGGCCTTCCAGCTTCTGTCTCTATTGTGGTGCCTTCGCAAATACCGTCCCAAAGGTCATTGTAGATGAAGGAATATTTGATATTCCTCCACCATTCTAGATAAGTGTCTTTTCCAGTGAGAGTGGCACCAACTACAGATGCTATAGATTGCATCTTCTGTGATGAATCTTGCAACTAAAACAATAGGAGAAAAAGAAGAAAGAGTAAAGGTGCAGGTCTAAGTCTCTGCCACCTTCCTCAAGCTTTACAACAATGTCAATGTCTCTGCTATTGTCATACAAACTTTGAAATACAAACTTAATCCTCTCAAGCCTACAATACCAACTTTAAATATGATTTCAATGGCTTTCAAACTAGTAGAAAACAATCTCTCACCAACACAAAGGAAGATATGTGCAGCATTTACCAATTAAACTCCACGCATAGTTCTAGGATAGAAATTAGGGTTTCTGTAGTTCCCAACAGTCACAAACAATTGTAACAAAAATTGTAAAAGGGTTTTACCTCCACTAGCGTGATTCTTTCAACAAGCTCTCTCAGCCTTTTGCAAAATGCTCATGTCCAAATTCAGTTGGTACACACAGGCTCAAGCATAGTTTACCACGGTTCGCAACTCTCAGCAATTTTCTTGGCAAGTCGCAGCAACTTCACAATTAATTGTAGATCGTTGTCTCCAGATTTGGTAGTCATAGCTCCAAGAAAGAGGATAAAACACACAGTTCTGATAGCTTCAAATGGTGGTCACAGATGTGAGGAGGGAGTGGTAGATTGCACAACCCTCTCTAGGTAGATTGCAAATAGTCACAAAAATGTCGAATAGAGTGGTCGCAGACAGTCACAAAAATGTTTTAGGATTGAGGGAGTGATGAGATGCAGATAATCACAAAAAAAACACAGAGAATTGAGGGAGTGACGGGAGGTGGAGGTCATAGTTCCAAATGAGAGCGCAGCTTCTATATCACTCTAAAAATTGTTCCTCAACACGGGTCTATATTCGACCAGAGAATAACGACTATAATGATGGCAATCAAGCTGGCAGGAGGGAAGAGCAGAGGGTAGACTGGCGATGGGCAGGCAGCCCCGGAGAAGAATATTACAAAGGGCAGAGCGAAGAGACTGGCAAGCAGAATGCCAAGACTGAGACACAATAGCCAGGAGTTATGACAGACAGCTCTGATAGGCATGCAGGCAGGATTTATGGAGCTCTGATACCACTATCAGGTGGAATACCTCCTGAATTCCTATTATTTCTCCATAGAATGCCTTTATTTATACATCTACAATGACTCTTGGGATCACACATCCGAGAGTCTCTTCATATTCCTAATATTTACAATAATGTATAATCTCGACGGATTATATTCCAACAATAAAATACTGAAATGCTGAAACAAAATGCTTGAACTAGAACATGCATACATGATCATTTATCATACACAACGGAAGCAACATGCATTCATACAAGCATTCAACATGTTCATCATATTCATTGAAAGTAATTAAGATTGTAGAAGTAAAATAGACAAAATTACTTATCTTATAAAGAACTCGTTCCACAACCAGCTACGTCGCTGAAACGTTCCACCCAACCATAGGACAGTGTGCTCCTTAATATCTCAGCAATGCTGCCACCCCCAAGCTGGGAATGATTCTCCAAGGAATAAGGAACAAGCAGGCTTACACATAGCCAAGGATACACAAAACATAGCCAAGCCAACATAGTTGGGTTTATCAAGCCATCAACAAGATAGCCAAGCCAACATGGTCGGGTTTATCAGGCCATCAAGGATTTGGGAGAGGCTAAATTCTAAGCTGGTGAGCTCATTATAGAGCTAGGAACACCTACACCCAAACTAGCTTGACTTCTAAGACACCCACACACACCCAACACAAGGGATCAGTCCCTTCTCTGCTACACAGTCCCTCAGGCCCTGACTTCCCTTCTAGTGCTATTCAAGGGTTTTGGAGAAGAAATCCAACCCTATAGCTCTATCTGTGTGGTTTCCAAACACACCAGGCTTCTCAAGCAACTCAAGCCCCCATCCCTACTCCCAACATAGTTCGAAGACCAACCATTGTACACATGCAATTAATTAGCAGTTATAACTTAAACAGGGAAAACGACCCCTGATTCGTTCTTGGCCCTATCGTGGCCAAAACGACTTCCAAATGAATTACAATAGTCCCAAAATGTATCAGTAAACACAATTCACAATATGGGGAAAAAAACAGTCTGTCATGGGAAACGAAGCAAGCAGAAAAGATTTACACAGGCCGCACTGGGGAAGAAAATACGGACTCCCAACCTGTGCGTGAGAATGAGCAAACTACCATCCCTACATGAGGATGAACAGAAAAAAGAAAGAATGGCGCCATGGAGAGAGTGGAATGAGGGGCGTAGTCATTCTTCTACCCATCATGAGGTTTAATCCGCTGGTGGAGTGTGCGTGTGGGCAAGGATTGACAATCTTGCCACACTCCACTCCCACCCATAACTACCTCAACTACCCAGCAAAAAATTAAGGTGGTAGTTGTATAAGACAAGGAAAGATGGGAAAATTAAACAGTGGTGGTGACACATAGATTTCCCCCCCATATAGCCCAAAGTTGGACATTCCCCACCCTTATCCTTATGAAAATCATGCCCCTTCTCAATTTAGTTGCAGTGAGCATAGCTGGTTGGGTTCATTTAATTAAAGATGTATATTTACATGATGACAAAGTTTAATATATGCCGTATACAACGCTAGACCATCGGCAACGATTCCATTTGCTGAAACATAACACAATTATATCGATGGCAGGGCTTTTGCCTTTAGCTCCACACCATGATTCATTACAATATATACATCATGTACGTTTAATGCAACGGGGTCAAAACCAGGGTGTTACATGTGGAGAAAAAGCACCCAGAATTCATGATACTGCTATAAATTATTGATTAGGAGGTTGGAACAACCCTTATTTATGCCCATAATGAAGGTTTGAGGCTGTTGGAGTGCCCAGGTCTACTTTTTATGTCCATATTTGTGCCTAGAATTATTTCTTAATGTCATTTCAACCCTCAAATTCAACCTAACATTTCTCAAAGCCTGTTTTTTCCGTTTTCATCACTTTTCATAGGGCTATTCATGCCCAAAACTGCCTTTTAACCCTCCAATTTGGCCCAGATTTAGAGGTAGGCTTGTTTGGTGATGGATAAGTGCACAAGGGTTCCGAAGATGCTGAAATAGGGCTGCTTCATACCCTTTTTTACTATCAAACATGTTTGTTTATGCCCAAAATCCATGTGGATGCTGCTATAAGGCATGTGAATGAGATTTTAGGGTTGCTTTCACCCACAGATTTCTCATTTTCACAGCCAGAATTGCAAAGACCGCCTCCTACTACCATTGATCATCATCTTTTAGGGTTGCAATGTGCCTAGATCTGAAAGTTGGCCTAATTATAGCTGATTTGAGATACTTTACTATTTGTCGTGACCTTCAAAATGCTCCCAAAGTGCTCAGATTTGTCCCTTTGATGCTCATACTTGATTCTAGAGTTGTTTATGCCCATAGGACTACCCAACATTGCTCCTAGTGTGCTCATAACTAAAAATGAAAAGGCTCACTGCTGTTACACTCCATAAACTGTCCAAATTTCAAAACCAACTCAGAACTGCCTAGATTTGATTTCAAGATTACAATCATGACAACTTCACCCCTGGAGAGTGTGATTAGAATCACCAATGGACACCCATACAAAATGGAGTGTAACACTAAGGACCTTTCTTGATTTTGTGTTGGTTTTAATGCGTCTTTTACATGTTTGCAAATTTGTAACTGTACACAAATTTTTTTATTTGAATGCCAATATCTTGTACCTATTGGTATGTTTTGAAATATCTTAAACCTTGTATTTTGTAGTTTACAGCAGGAGTTCGTGGTAGATATTTTATTCATTGTGGTCAAGGAATGAAGCTGGTTGATTAAGGATTTTAATTATTCAAAACAAGTTCATTTCTGAAAGTGGCATTTGATTCCCCACCAAAGATATATCTTTTAATAATGCTGGGTTTAGCCAGCTCATACCTAGTGTTTCCCTACTCTTGGGGGCTTTGGAGTGGGTAGGAAACATTCCTAAATGTATAGGTACAGTGGTGGGTACATGGAAATGTTTAGAGAGATTTTGAGGCAGGTTTGACCTGTTCTGAGTTGGAATTTCATGGTTTAGGTAGCTCTTTCAATCATTAGGCATGTCATCTCTGGATATAGTTGCCCTGTCAGTGTAATGATTCTTCCCAATGTTTGACAGTTGCCCTGTGATTTCCATTACATAAGTTTGATCAAACAAGCCACTACAGATTGGAGGCTTAATAATCTATGTGATGATTGATTTTCATCATTCGGCTTTCCAACTATAGAGACTAATCTTTGTTGTCAACTATAGAGTTTAACTTATTTATCTATGCTGGTTTTATGGGATAAATGGGAGATATGGATGAGAAACCCATGAAGGAGGGGGAGGAATACTTGGGGTATTTGTTGGAAATAAAAAATGAGCAGAGCGGGCTAATTGTTGGGTACAAAACCTCCATTTCATATGTCCCCACCCACTTTATAAGAAATAAATTTCTAGGGGTATGATTCAAATACATAGAACTTTGAAGCATGAAATGATATTAAATTATCCTCTCATGTAATTTCAACTAATTTTCTTTTTATTATAGGTCTTTCTGGATGGCCTTTGCTGGGACCCTTTATCATGTAGATACTAACATGTGAGAAATGCTGAGCAATTATGTTTTGTGTTTAACCATTGGAGGCACGTATAGATACATCATCATCTTCTGTATAGTAAAATGGTTGCAAACATAAAAAAAAGTATTGAACAGTTTTTATTATGCAGCAAATCTCTGATTTCTCTTGATTGACTACCATGGAGCTGTAATTTCAATTTTCATGGCCTATGAAACTAGCTTGACATCATAAGTTGGTTTTCTATTTTAGAATTTTGGAGGTTGACTCTGGGGCCTGCTTCTCTAATCCTTAATGTTTCGTAGGACTTCCTAAATGAGAGTGCCAACTTGAGAGCATAGTGGGATGAGGTTATCTTAGATTTATTCAGACCTATGTTGACTGTACTGAATTTGATTCTAAGCTTGCTTATGGGGTGTGATTTCAGGCTTTTCATGTTGCATTTGTAGAACATGTCATGCGTCTAATTACAGGAGAGAATTCCTCCAAACTAGAAACAAAACTGAGGCTTTACGTTTGTCCATTATGAATCACGTGGTAAGGGTATGGATACAACACTTTATGGTAAGTACGGAAGATAAGAACAGTATAATGGTTGGTGATTAGAGTGTAGTGGAACAATACTACATATGAATATAGGGTTTCCAGTGCTTTTGTCAGATATTTAATATGTTGTAAAGTAATTTTGAAGTTTTCCTTTATAAAAATATTGGAAAGCATGAAACAAATTATGTATACATTTCTTCTTGGGTTTTGAATGCTTGTTTTGTGCATGTTTATAATTGTGTGTCTAATGTATTGATTTGAACAACTATTTCCTTTGGTAATATAGTTATTGATAACATCTCTCTTGGGTTGATATGCCTTTGATTATCTTTTTAGGCTCTCCTTTCTTTGAAAATTTGTCTTCTCATCTGCATTTCTCTGTTAAGTCTGTGTTTTGGAGCCTTAATATTTATTCTCATGAGCGTCATGTCACATTTCCTTGCAATCTTAGCTCACATTGAAATTATCCATTTAAGCTTTATCTTTTTTGCATAGATGTTTGCATCCAAAGATATTTGTAACTAACCGATGCGTTCATATTTTATTGCTATAGAAATACAGGAATATGTTGGAAAGAATGTCATTGACAATGGGAACAAATTACTAGCTAGACAATATCCATGTTGATATGTTTTAACTGTTATATGTGTAGTTTATCTCCTCACGATGCTATTTATAATTGTTGTTGGGCCCTAGAATGTTCTTTTATGCTCCTATATATCCTAAAGGGTTGTGGCCCTAAACATTAGCTGGGTTGTTTCCTTCTTTCTATGTTTGAACAAGTGTTGTTTTGTGATTACGCTGTCTTTGCCATTAGTCATTTTTGCTTACATCCTAAATTGATTTAATTGGAATGTGCTCAATGTTCGTTGTATGAACAAATTAACAAGAGTGGATTTTATATAATACTCTTCCTTTTGATGTTTCTCAACCTGAGATTACAGTTAAGTGAAATTTTAAACACTTTATTGCATCTTATAATATACTAATAATTATATCAAGATAAAATTTTATTAGTGGTTTTATGATTGGTTTTAACTTTTAACTTTCAAGATATCTTTCAGACAAACAAACCTTTAGATTCTTGAATTGTTGGCATATTGTAACAAATTATAATTTGTTGAGTAACGCAACTTTGAACACTATTTTTCCAATCAGAATCAAGTGCACTAAAATAGTATTCCTCTCAGCATGATAACTTTGACTCTAAAATATGACTAAACCTTTTTCAACTACTTGCAACTCTTAGCATTTTGGATCCTAATCCTAAGTCCTTAACCACCTTCATTTACACCTTGGGATATAGTCTTTATCTAAACTATTATCTACTTAGTTATGTATTATGGTTGGACATTATATGGTGTTATGATTAATGTACTTCATTATGTGAATAAGATTTATTTGTTTTTGAACCTTTTCCACCACTTCCTTTCTTGGTCTCATTTCTCGATTGTTCTATATTTTTGTCAATTGGTATGAGGGTCCCATGGTTATGATCCATGGGAGATTTCATCCACCGTGAAGAAGTTGTAATGAGGATGATGGACATATTAGTGCATTTTGATTCCAAGGATAGGACAGTGATTGACCATTTCAAGAAGGAAGCACTATCGAGGAAATGTTAAAGACACGGGCTTGGATGAATGATATGGGGTGCATTTTGAAATAAGCAATTATCAAGGAAGAGTGGAAAAGATGGGTAAACAATATTCTAATCACCCAATAAAATATGGAGTATAATCATCCTGTAGATGTAATTAGGCTGAGGGTATTTCCCATTGTTTATTTAATAAGATACTATTGCAGAGTTTGTGGTGTTAAAATTTGTTGTATATCAAATCACATTCACTGTGGAGTTGGACATAATTGCTTAATTAAATGTTTGTATTAAGTTTTAAGCTTGCTATTATTGAATTCACTCATTGAATACATTTGTTTTTTTAGTTTAGTGAATCCATTATGCAGCTTTGAACTGAGACATTGGGTCTTGCACTACATGGTATTAAAAGTGGGAATTTGGGGAAGGAAATTGTAATGTTGTAGGAAACGTGGAGCTAGGGTTTACCATGTACAGAAATAGCCTGAAATGTAGCACACATAGTAGGGCCTTGAAACACGTTTTATGATTTGAAAATGTGTATGGAAATATGAGCTTGTGTTTCTGGGGCATACCAAGATCCATATGATCCATTTCCTCATCAAAATTCGGCAATTTTGATTGGGTTTGACCAAAGTGCTAGTTATTACTGCTAATTTTAAATTCTCAAAGTAAAAGTCGACATTTTCTTTTATTTTTCTTTTCCATCCTTCTACTTAAATTTTTAACATTACCATTGATTGTTTTGGAATGTTTGGGAGAAATTCCAACTTCATCGTATTTCATATAGATAAAGTAGAATTTTATATCCCATTCAGAATTTAGCAGACTTAACACTTTTCAGGATGGCAAGATTGCATTGCAATTGGATTCTATCATTTCTGAAAATATGGGATTCACATTTAATCAAGAGCACCAAGCCCTCTATGTACCCCGATGTTGGTGGTACTGATTTTTGAGCTCCTTTTCCATGGCCTTATCAATGATTAGGCATGTTAAGAATTTTGTACCGTATTTTAAGGCATGCATTAGGAAATTTCATCGAAATTGGATGGTGTTCACTGTTGACTGATGTCCCTGGAGGATTGAGGTAGGGGAAAGGCTACACGAGGAGGAAGAGAGTGATACTAATGACGAGGATCCCAATATAAGTGATTGTGGAACAACGCTTATGCTCGTTGTTGAATTGTTCTTTCTCATTTATTTAGACTGCTTTCTTTTAAAGTTTCAATATAATGTGCTATTTATAAAATAACATTGTATATATATATATATATATATATTGTTATATATATATACATTGTAACATTTCTAGCACGTACTTTTGTCAGAAACTCATACCCATTTTTCTGTATCATGTAACCTAGGTGTTGAAGGACTTATGGAAAATGCATTTCTAGTCTACATCTTCATGACTATAGGTTATTCTCAAATGATGTCAAAAGGTTGGATTGAAATTCCAAAAATGACATAAAAATCATCGATCAATGTTTCCTCTTCATGACTATAGGTTAGATAATATAGTAGCTCATATGTATTTTCTCTTCATTTAGGGTTATGCAATTTTGTAATGTTTATGACATAATTAATATTGAATGTCACCACATTGAAATATGATAGTTACAAGTTGAGAACCAATATAATATGAAAAAATCAGTAGTAATAATTGATGTTATCAAGTGGAGCATAAAATATACACTCACACTATTACAAACAATGGACTTTTACATTCATACTTATTTTAGCAGCATTCTACAACAATATGTTTGTGAAGTATTGGATAAAAAACCCTGACCCAATCATATTAAGGTCGTATTAAAACCTTAATTTGAATTAGGAACACACACTATAGCATTATGATAGTCATTGAAGAAATAGGTGAACAAGTTTTAACTATGAATACAATTTTTTTTATTAATATACAATACCCCGTTGGTTATCCGACATTCAATGCTTAGAAGTTGTTGTCCGATTTCATGTCAATCTGATGAAGTTGTTGTGGCTCTGACGGTAGATTGTCGTCGCATTTTTGATATCCTAGGGCCCTCGTCTGACAACATTGCCATAGGAAATCCGATGGCCTTGCCGTAGGAAATCCGACGGTCTTGACTTAGGAAATCCGATGGCCTTGGCATAGGAAATTCGACAACCGTGGCTTGGCATTGAATATCCGACGTTATGCTACCAACCACAAAAAAAATTGAGTTTTTCAAATACCCGAAAGGTTATTGTCGAATTTCAGACATGGCAGCCGTCATATTTTGGGCTCAAATTCGGTTGTGTGAAGTAGTACAAGAGAAATTGCACATATATGAAATAAGGAAGGACCCATGAACATTTTTCCTTAATAATTATATACTATAGACCCATGACCATTTTGACTTGCTTTTTCTATGTTTTAACATCATTGTCAACATTAACCACTCTAAGCAAGCTACTTTGTAGGTATTTTCTGAAATAAATTTATGTGAACTACTTTATAAGATCAAGCTTCCCATGACAGGTACAGCAGTAAAGTTGTCGATGACAAAGGATGATGACATGAAAAAAAGGAATATAAAGGTTCATGACAAAGGATGATGACATGGAAAAAAGGACATGAAAGTTTGGACATCAAGTCAACATGAAGGTAGGTTACCCTAGCTTATCAACTGTATGTGGTCATACGTCTCATGCAAAGAGTGGAAGCTCATAATCATCATCAATGGATAAGGAAGGTCATCTGGTCATCTCATCTTCCTTAGGTTAACTCAGCAAGGGGTGGCCAGCCCCTTGAGGATAAACATAGTCCTCTAAAGATTCCACACATATTCAAAAATAAGCTATGCAACAAAGTGAACAAACATTTCACATATAAATTGTAAAAAGCACAAATATAGGCATAATAATTGTTTTAATCAGCATGGTACTATCAAACAGAGAGCTGCATTAATAATCATTAAAGTAATAAAAACAAAACATTAATAATCATAATAATGTAAATGCTACAATATTGGACAATGCTGAAAGGTAGGATGAATCAGTTGTGTTTCCTTTTTCACAATTTTAACCACTTTTAAAATAATAAATAACAAACATAATCAATAAGGTACAGAGAACAAAAATTTATGGTGGAATCCCAA
Source organism: Pseudotsuga menziesii (assembly GCA_001517045.1). Classification (NCBI taxonomy): domain Eukaryota; kingdom Viridiplantae; phylum Streptophyta; class Pinopsida; order Pinales; family Pinaceae; genus Pseudotsuga; species Pseudotsuga menziesii. The sequence continues at coordinate 36,286 of LPNX010968108.1, read as the reverse complement.
ATCATAAAAACAACAAACACTTTCTATAACTAAAAAAATACATTTTCATTTGGTTTCAATAATTTCAAAAATATCTTATATCTTATACTTCTGTCAATACAAAGTACCCAGTCCATGTCAAAAAAGTATCCTACATCCCATCATCAAAGGGTGTACAAAATAAAGCCTTAATCCAACACCAAAAAGAGATTCCACACAGTCCAAAGAAGCACATAAAGATACCTAAAGGCTTATGCAAGGAAGAACCTAGGGGGTAAAGTGAAAATCCCCCAAAACTAAGGCATTTATATGCCATGAAAACAACTCATCAAAAGGAGCAGTCAGTAGAGCATAGTCAAAGGCTAAAACAAACTTGAATCTTTACTAAGAAATATGAGTAAGCCACAACAAGTATGTTGAATAACATAACTTAAAAAAGTAGGATGGTATCGCTCCCAATAGACTCTCCATCCAACATCTCAATATAGGAGAGTTTTCCCATCTCAAGAGAAAGTGCTTCCTTGGATAAACATTAGCACTCATATTGTGCTCCCTGTAAATGTGTTGAATGTTTATGGAGAGGAAATCAGATTTTACGTCAGTGATGCGATCACACCAGTGTTCCAGGTCCACAACATCTAGACATGCCACCGATTTTTCCCAATTAATGATAACTTGGGAGTCCCCACGGACAGAGAGGGTAGGAAGGCCTATAGAGGCCACAAATACCAAAAGTGACCAAAGGGCCATCAATATATTTGGACACTACAAATTTCTATATCACTTGAACCCATTCCTTGACATATTTGGACCCCATCCTTGACACAACCAGAAAGCTAGCTATAGTCCACGCAAAGAGGAGGTAGAGGCACTAACCAAAAGCGGGGAGATTTGGATGAGAATCCTACTACTAAGAGGAATCATCTCTTGTTCATTCAGCGAACCCCTTCCTTGAAACAACCAAAAAGCTAGATTATGAGCATGGAGAACCCCTTAAGTTGCACCAGACACATATCACTTTCTTGTTTGACTCAATTTTCATAGTACAGGTTCTTCCTACAGGTCGCTTTTTATTGGGTGGGCGTCAAGCTTTAGTTTAGTTTTAATGGTATCCCAACTTTGGGGGTTTTCTATGCTCAAGGTTTTCCACCCCCTTGATTTCCAAAAGCTATGCATAGGGGCATTGATATATTGAGACCTATTGCATCTAGAAATCTCACATTGCTTGGAAGCCTCCATGAGAATTTCACTTTGCCTTTTTACCTCCCAAAAAGTCTGGGATGAGTCACCTTGGTCAGTTTTTTCCTTGACCTAGAGGGGACGGTGCTTTTCGGTGTTTTGCATAGAGCGTCGTCGATGCCTGACCCAGTTGAGAAAAATGTGTTGTTTTCCCTCTCCTTTGACAAAAAACCCTAGTTCGACACTCCTGACAGTTTTTCTAAGAGCGTCGATGGTCAATAAATGTGAAAAAAAGATGTTTCTAGAAGCTTCCATGTGGAAACCTCCTCGGGGTTAGTTCCTATATGCTTGGGAGAGGTGGCATTCACCTCCATCACCTATAGGGATCTCATTCTATCTTTTTTCCAAGTCATATCTTGAGTTATAGGCCTATAAATGGAGCCTTCATGAAGAGAGTGGGGGAGGCCAGAAAAATCATCCTTATGCTGCTAGTTTGAAGTCTGAATCAGAGGAAAAGTAGAGGTAGCTTGTGTTTGGAGAGGTCTTCATATTCATAGGAGATTTTAGAAATTCTTGATTGAGACAAAAGCCATCGACATCAAGGATTTTGGTTGTACTTCTTTCTCATCCATATATTAATACAAAGACATTTCCATTTCCTATATTTGATTGTAGTGTTTTTTTAAAAATATTATTGGATTCCTTGATCACCAATATGAATAGTCAATTACCATGATACTCTCATCCTTTTTGTTTGTCTTGTAATATCTTTTACAGGTACTGAACTGTTGCAAGGACTTTCTGGAGAGAAGACAAGTGGATCCAAGGTTGAGGTATAATGTGTTTCATGTTAATTGATTTAATTATTCAAGGAAAGAATATGTTGCTGTGTCTTTTTGTTCTGTAGTTGTGTCTTACATTGCAGAGGAACAATTAGTGTCTGCACTGGTTGAGAATTCCTATTAACAAAATTGGCAACTCCACTGGGGATCTAGCCTAATCCAGTCAGATCTGGGGAAGATCCAGTCAGATATGGTGCAGATCCAGTCAGATCTACAAACTTTGGTAACCATTCCATCTATGAAGGTTATTTCTCTCTCCTTTCAATTGTTTCAGTTAACAAGGTGAGTTATCCATCTTATGCTTCTGACCTTTTGCCTCTGTTTTGAGTAAGTTTTTACACTTTTTTAGTCAGCTTAGTCTTTCTAGTTTCTCCTACAGGATTTTAGCCTTTTAGGTCCACTGTTCCGCGATGCTTTTCCCTTTGGCTGACAAAGCGTCGGTTCATCCTAGGGCACCTTTTCTCTTCTTGACCAAAGCGCCGACACTGCCTTCTCCTTTGCTTGACAGAGCATCGACGACGTCTTTATGTAGAAATATAGGAGTGCCATAGCAGCCTGGGATGATCTGGTGCAATGTCCTTCAACGCATCGAGGTAGGTCTTCAAAAATTGTTTGTTTACAAAGTTTTTGTTCAAAATTGGAATTTGTCCTGTCCTCTGAGATTTTTCAGTTTCATCTACTTGCTTGCTTGTTGTCTAGTTCATTGGTTTTTGTGAGTCTGATTCTCTGTTTGATCTCAGATCGAAAAATATTTTTTATTGTCATAGACGAAAGAGAAAACATAGTTCAGCTTTGGTTTTTTAGTAAAGTATTTGAAAAGTTCCTTTTGAAAAGAGAAACTATAGCCTCTTCCTAGAAGATTAGTTTCCTTTGAAAAAGACTGCTTTGTGTGCCTCATATTTTCTAGAAAAATACAAAAAGAATCATTTTATTTTTCTCTTGTTTATGCTTGCGAAAACTTCCATTTCCATTTTGCATGTGTGATTCAGAAAAATAGGTCTTTTTGACATTGTAGCAGAAGATTAGTTTTGCATGCACATTAGAGGCTTCTCTCTTACATTTTCAAAAAATTTAGAGTTCTTGTTTGAAAGATTTTTTAGTGTTTGAAAGGACTTCCTTTGCATTTCTTTATTGGATCTTGTTTTTTTGTTGAAAACAGCTTTATTTTGGTGTATTGTTGAAAAGAAAAGAAAAAGGTTCCTTCCTTATCCTAGCTAGTTCTTGTCGAAGTTACAAAGTGCATTTACATTTAGACTAATTTGCATTATTGGAGACAACATTCCACAAACATTCACCTACTCATCCAGATAAAATTAATGGTAGCTTTAGGTCTAAAAATTGTATAGAAAATTGAGTGATAGGTTAGTGACGTGTTTGGGCATCATTAAGCATAGAAGTTGTCGTGACTTGTCTACACTACAACTTGGGACTCGTGTGGTTATTCCACGTACCATCAGTATATTGAATGCCTTTTCACAAACCATTGAGGTATATAGAAAGGTACTTCACGTACTCGATTGTATATTGGAAGGCCCCTTGTGAATAGTTGTGCATTAGACAACACTACTACCGATTTGAGCTCCCACATACCTTGCATATATCGAGAGACCCCACTAGGATACCCTGACCATATGAGAAAAACCCTTTGGCCATCTTGTGTGGAGAAATACACCGAAAACAACATTCAGGGAGACTACTATGCACGTACCGCTGAGGTATATCACGAGTTGCACCTACTTGACAATCTTGGTGACAGATCGACTATTTTGAACCTGTCCTATCACTTAAGTCTGTTTGTGACCTTTAGCTCTGCGTAGGTTTTGTTTGTGTGTTTTTCTCCTTTTTTGACCTAAATTAGGTAACTTCAGCCACCACCATGGCTGAGCAACCTGTGAGACATCAATATCGTAGATTGCAGGGTTTATCTCCTAACTCTCCTCCTACCATGGAAGGACAAGAAGAAGTAACCATGGAACAACTGGCTTCTACTAATGTTCCTATAGGAACTGCCCTAGCTAGTGAAACCAGAGAATATTTCACTATTTTTACAAATCCTTTGGTTCAACTTCCTCCTGCAACTGATGCTTCTATGCATCCGCCTTTGGAAGGCCATGTCGATAGTCCCACTCCACCAAATTATGGCTCGGATGCTCCTTTCTGGGGGAATTTTATGGGCCAAGCTATTGTTGAATTCAGGTTTATTAGACTTTCACCAGGGAACCCTCCTTTGGGAGAGGAGGAACAGAGAAGAATTAATGCATCTCTCGATCAAGCTTGTAACTTTTCAAAGAGAGTAGAAAGAATCATTCCTCCACCTATGTCTCATTATGAAACTATGTTGGCTCATTTACCCCATTATACAGGTCCTTTGCCTTTATTTGAAATTAAACCTTCTCCTGAAGGTCATCCAACCTATGGTGAGACTTCCCGCAATCCATGGTCTGAAGGATATCATTCACTAGCTCAAGTGTTAGGTCCTATTGAAGAAATTCTATTTCAAGGTAATCCAGGTCCAAATGACAATCCTACAGTCTCACATATTGGTCTCTTTACTAGGCCTTCCATACCAGTCATGGTTGGGAACAAATCCATAAATCAAGTTATGTTAGCACACTCTAATGCTGGGGGGCAACCCCCAGCATGAGTTACGTCATCTGTTAGTGGAATTATTGCTAGTTCAGGACAAGTTGCAGCTGTAGCACAACCTACAGTAGTCATCCTTCCTACTAATACCAATGTTGTTCCCCCCCCATCCAGTTCAGGACAAACCTTAGGGGTGCAACTTGTCAATAATATAGCTTCTTGGGGATATGCTTATCCAAGAACTCCTCCACCTACGGTCAATCAAGTGTATCAACAAACACTGCCAGTGGCTATTTATCCTGGAATGCTCTACCCTAGGAATGCTTTTGTACCTTGGGGAAAACCCAATTGGTCCAATGTTCCTTCATATGGAGGATCTTTTGTGAATACTGCTGGAGGATATGGTGGACTCCCCCGTGGAGCACCACCATGTGGACCTGGAGGTCCTGGAGGTCCTCGTCGACCATTTGGAGGACCACCACCTTCTAGAGGATCCCCTCCCTTGGGTGGCCCACCTCCCTATAGAAATTCTGAAAATCAACAACCTTTTCAACAAACTTTGGGGGCATCATCCATACCCATCTATCAATCAACATATGGTCCTACTGGTCAGCAAATTCAATATAAATACTACTAGTATCTGCAACCAAATCAACAACTACCATTTCTGGATACTTTAGATCTACCAGACTTGTCAAGATTGATAAATGACCCGATCCATCATGACCCCTCTTGGCCTGCCATTCTTATAAAGCTGCCTTCAGATATACCCAAGTTTGATGGTAGACCCGGTGAAGATCTAAGAAACCATGTGATGACATTTCACTTATGGTGTTCATCCAATTATTCGATGAATGGTTCAATTTGTCTAAGGATTTTTCAAAGAACCCTCACTGGTATTGCTGCAAAGTGGTACATCGAGTTACCATAACACTCTTTTTGGGAATTCAATGCCTTAGAAATGGTGTTTTTAACACACTTTCAATTGCCAATCCAATATGAAACAAGTACAAACCTTTTGACTTCGCTTAGAAAAACCACATCGACTCACATCTCTGATCATATCCATGAATGGAGACGAATATGAAGGTTAATTAAGGCCCCCATTCCTAATCAGTTGCTCGCTGATTGGTTTACAAAGTCTTTACTTCCACCAATTGCTAGAGATGTTGCCATGGGAGGCGTTGTTACTGAGGAGCAAGATATTATCCGCGCTTAGTACCTAGACTTGGTTTACTCCTATTCAAGTACTCTGTATGATCTGATTCCCCATGCTCCTTGACCTACAACTAATCCATCAAGACTCGCAACTGAACCACCTGCTGATGGCATACTTGGTTCAATTCAAACGCAAATGGTGGAAAAATATTCTAAGAAACAAAATCAAACCTCCACTTCGTCAAATCAACCAGCACCATCTACCAAACCTGCACCCTCTCCTATTGCTTCCACTGAATTAAACGCGATCCAATCAAATGAATCTTCAAGCGAAAAGAAGAAAGGAAAAAATAAATCTAAAAACCTGATAATCAACAGGAAGGAAACAAAACACAGAACTCAGATGTTGATTCAAAAGGTAAGTGAAAGGTAAAATTTCTTTGTTTAATCTGTAGAGGTGACCATTTTACAAAAGAATGTCCTCATCGTGAGGAAGTCAGTAAGTTTTTGAAAAATTCACCCACCCTAGTAGTCTTGAAAGATCCTTTCCATTCCCAACAATAGTTAATTGATCATAAGTCCTTAAACGAAACTTCTTCCTCCAATGATGATGTCTAGTGAAACGTTTAATTTAAATACAAGATCACATAGTTATGACCCTCCTCCGGAAAAGAAACCTGATGATGTTTATTCGAATGATGCCTAGTGAAACGGTTAATTTAAATAAAATATCACACAGTTATGACCCTCCTCCGGAAAAGAAACCTGATGATGTTCCATCTAAAAAACCCTCAACTTCCACACCTCCTCCTAATAATGGTCTTCATATTGAAAAACCTATTCCATAAGCAATTTTCCATCCACCAAAGGGTACTCTAAGTAAGTCCATAACCAATCATAATGCTCATGTCGCCCAATATTATAATATTGTTGAAGATTTATCCCAGGCACCCTGCCCTATGTCAGCTTTAGAGGTACTTCAAACCTACCCAACGCAATGGAAAAAATTGCTTACTGCCCTTGGAGCTATGTATCCTGAGCATAGTAATATCATCACTTTCAAATTGGATGATTTCAAGACAAGACTCTCACATCAGTTATCTTTCCAGATCTCTACCAAGATTTCTAGAAAGACTATCCATCATACCGTTTTGGACGAGGGTGCCTCTACATCAGTTATGTCTTTATCTTGCTGAAGAACCATTGGTTCTCTGAAAATCTACCATTCACCTACCACCCTTAAGGCTTTTGATGGTCACAGCTTTCAAACCTATGGATTACTACCAGCCATCCATGTTGAACTGGGGGGAAAGTCAGTCTCCATTCATATTGAAGTTGTTGACGCTTCTTTGGATTACAACTTACTCCTAGGTCGTAACTGGTTTTATGCTATGAAAGTTGTAGCATCGACCGTTTTTCAGATCATCCAGTTCCCATTCCAAGGAAATATTGTTACTGTTGATTAGTTACATTTCATCACACCTAGTGCCATTAAAAATGATGCAAATAGCGTTCCGCTCCTGAATACCTCATAGTATAAGGACATTGGAGTAGGTCTTATCAAAGATTCTTCACTAATGGGAGTATTTCCCTCATCTGATCCTCCTCCTGCTTCACAAACTGCATCTATTAACATGATTTATACCTCTTATATAGACAAAGGAAAAGAAACTGCTAATGAATCAACATCCTTTTCTCCTTTCGAGGAAATTTACAAAGTAATCCAAGCTACCAGTGATCCCCCCACCAGTGACCACTTGTTGGTGGCCTCATACCGCTATCACATGCCATACTAGCTCAAAAACCCCTCCCCATCTCTGGATTATCTTTCACACGCACTTGCTATAGATGCGTCTATTATGGAAGTCATGTCGTTAGAAGAGATGCCTTGGGAAGATTATCATCATATATCTTCTTTCCTTCCCCTTTTCCATATGGTAGAAGAACACTTCACCTCTACGGTTTCATTTGATATAGTCCTCAACCCTCAGTCTCCGATCCTCACTCGTAGTGTCGATTCTGAAGGAAATTTATGCAACATTACAAAAACTATGCCTGTAGACATATCAGTGAAACCTGGTACTTCCGAGAAGATTTTCATAGGACAGAAGTCTTCACCTGAAGAGATTCAAACTTTTCAAGGAATTTAGAGATGTCTTCACATGGACATATGAAGAAACGCCATGGATTGATCCCTCTATTGTTGTCCATGAGATCAAAACTTACCCTGATGCCAAGCCCGTCCATCGGAAACTACGACAGGTCCATCGAAGAAAATCAGTCGCTATTAAAGAAAAAGTTGAGAAACTTCTTAGGGATTTTTTCATTTACCCCCTACCATTAATTGAATGGGTGTCCAACATAGTCCCTGTGAACAAAAAACATGGTACTATTAAGGTTTGTATCGATTTTAGGGATTTGAATTGAGCTTGTCCAAAAGACAACTTTCCCACTCCCTATATCGATCAGATAATTGATAACTATGCCAAAAGTGTTATTTTTTCCTTTATGGATGGCTTCTCCGACTATAATCAGATTGAGATTCTCCTGTCAAATCAACACAAGACGACATTCATTTTCCCTTGGGGAACTTTTACTTATCGTAAACTACCTTTTGGTTTAAAGAACGCTGACGCGACATTCCAACGTGCCATGTCATTTGATTTTCATTACATTAAACATGTTGTGGAACCCTATCTTGATGACCTTCCTGTTCATTCCAAGCAGCGGGATATTCATGTCGATCATCTGAGAGCCGTGTTTCTTCGATGCCATCATTTTAATATTTGTCTAAATCCCCATAAATGTGTTTTTTGTGTAGAAGTTGGCCGACTTCTTGGTTTTATTATTTCCAAAGATGGAATCCATATAGATCCCTTGAAAATTGAAGCTATCTTAGCCCTACCTACTCCCATGAACATAATTGAACTCCAAAGTTCACAAGGGAAGGAAAAATTTCTACATCGTTTCATCTGTAATTAAGCAGAAATGACACATGGTTTCATGAGGTTGCTCAAGAAAGATACCCCTTTTGTCGGGGATGATTTCACGCAACGCGCATTTGATAATCTTTAACATGCACTTACCCATGCATCAGTGTTGTAACCACCAAATTATGATAAGGACTATTCCTTGTATGTTGTTGCATCTGTGTCTACTATAGGCATGGTCCTTGTTCAAACAGATGAACATGACCAAGAACATGTGATTTATTATGCTAGTAAGAGTCTTCTTGACTCTGAAACTTGATACTCACATGTGGAGAAGCTTGCTCTGGCCACAGTCATCACAGTCCAGAAGCTCTGTCATTATATTTTTCTCCCCACCACCACTGTTTACGCAGATTCCAACCCCATGTACTATGTTCTTACACGTCAAGTGCTTGGGGGAGAATACTCACGTTGGATCATGATTCTCCAAGAGTTTGAGCTAGAATTCACCAAAAGTACTTCCAAGAAGTCCCTCTTTTTTGCAGAGCTTATATGTGACCTTCCCCATACTACTGAGACTATAGATCCCTTTGATTCATTTCCCAATGAATCATTGTTTCTCATTAGTGCGATTGATCCATGGTATGGAGATATCATTTTGTATCCCCAGATCTTACGATACCACCCTACTACCTCTTGAGACGAACATCGTCGCATTCACCACCAGGCCAAAAGATATCTTATTCTGAATGATACCCTATATCGCCGTGGTGTTGACTCTATCTTACAACATTGCCTTACACATGAATAGGCTGAGATTGTTCTGAATGATTGACATGCTGGAGCTTGTGGCGGTCATCTCTCTGGGTTGGCTACTGCCCATAAAATCTTGCATGTCGGGTACTTCTGGCCTTCTATTTTCAAAGATTGTATTGAAATAGTAAATAAATGCCCACCATGTCAAATGTTTACTTCCAAGAAACGCACACATCCAGCTCCGCTCCATCCCATTGTAGCAATTGGCCCCTTTGCAAAATGGGGCATAGACTTTGTGCACTATAGACCTACCTTTGCCAGAGGGCATGGCTACATTATTGTGGCTATGGACTATTTTACAAAATGGGCTGAGGCAATGCCCACATATGTCGAAGATAGTAAGACTGCTGCATTATTCTTATTCAACCATATCATTGCGATATTTGGGATTCCTAGGGCCATTGTGACCGACCATGGGTCACATTTTCAAAACAAGATGATGGTAGAACTTAGTGTAAAATTAGGGTTTCGTCATGATAACTCTATACCATACTATCCTTATGCCAATGGCCAGGTTGAGGCTATAAACAAAGTATTAAAAACAATGCTTCAGCTAATGGTAGGGCAAGCCAAGTCAAACTGGCATTTACAGCTCTTCTTTTCACTCTGGGCCTATAGGACTACTGTCAAAAATTCCACCAATTTTACACCTTTCCAACTAGTATATGGAGTGGAAGCTACTCTCCCGATAGAGTGTGAAATCCCTTCTCTAAAGCTTGTTATGGAACTATTCCCCAACACTGCTATAGACAAAGAAATATTCATGTACCTAAACAAACTTGATGAAACTCTATGTGATGCTACCTTAGCTAATGAGGCACATAAACGAAGAATGAAAGTTCAATATGACAGGACTGTCCAACCCCGTTCCTTCAATGAAGGAGATCTGGTTTTGACCTATGACCAGAAGCATGACAAACTGGGGGCAAAAAAATTTGAGTCTATGTGGCATGGGCCCTATATTGTCAGTTGCGTTTTAGAGAATGGGCATATGAATTGGTTGATTACGACGGGATACATTTGGGAGAGCCCTGAAACGGGATTTAACTCAAAAGATACTTTGCCTAGGTCATCTAGCATAGGGTCTTTGTAAATATTGTTTATAGTTTGTTGTGTGTCTTAAGCTCTGAGAGGTGTGTCTTTGGTGTAATTTAAAATGTTTTTTTCATAAAACCCTACTTATGCATGTCTTTTATTTGATGGATAGATGACTTCCTTCATTGGTTTTGTTGATGGTGCTCATCGATATACACTTAACCTTGCATCAACAGCTTGGGTACTGTACTCTCCTACAAGTGAGTTGGTGAGTTCAGGGGGTATTCTTTTAGGTCCCTCCACCAACAATCTGGTGGAATATCAAGCTGTGATCGGATTGTTGATGGAAGCCCTAGATAATGATGTAAGGGAAATTAGGGTTTACCTAGAATCTGAACTAGTTGTTCAATAGCTTAACTGAGTCTACACCATTCAAAATCCCCTATTTATTCATACTTTTTGAAGAGTTAGGTTGTTATAGAGGTCTTTTGAGCAAGTTACATATCATCACATCCCAACACATTTAAATGCTGTGGCTGATTCCCTAGCTAACTATGTCTTGGATTGGCATATTGCTCATACTTAAAAGTCCATTTGAAACATAAAAACACATGTAAATTCATAAGTAGATAAATCATTCCACACATCACATTTTCCACACATGATTGCAAATATAAAATTTTTGTCATATATATATATAAAGTTGTAGCACCAAGATACAAAATTTGGGCTGAAGCATCTCTAGCTTTCAGTGCCCGTTCAGGACCATAAAAAGTTCAGAATACATATATATAGGGAAAAATATGAAGCTTCAAAGCTTTCAGTAATACATATACAAAAAGTGAAGATGAGGGCAAACTAATCCCCATGATGCTCATGGTAGCATGCAATGGCTTGGGCCACTCTACGGATCAGCCTAGAGAACCGTCTGGAGACAACTGTAGTATGGCGCTGATAACACCTAGGTACCTCATCAGTGGTCATGTCAGGGATACCCATAGTCAAGTGTTGTAGGTTCTCCTCAATATCTTCGAGCTCTTCCTCATATTTGAAGCGATACACCATCATATCCCTGGTACCCACTCTCCTAGCAATAGGCGACATCCCAGCTGGATGGACAGATCCAATGTCTGCATGAAAAACATTTTTATCTCAGTACTACAGAAAATACAAATGAAAAAAATATAAATTTCAAAAAACACAAGTGGATAATGTCTTCTTACCTCAGTCATCCCACACTTCCCCCTCAGGTAAGACTAGCTCCAGGTCATTTCGGAAATCTCCCCCCTCATAGGCATAATCCTCCACCATAAGTAACTAGTTTCTCAACCAGTGAAAGAAATTGGAACTGTAAGTGACTTTAGGTCCTCCGCCTCCAAGGTGAGGCATGGTTGTCACCCATGCAAACATCCTTAGATCCTCAGGATCAAGTTTGGTAATTTTCACCTGGGGTCTCATGTGAGGTAATCGTTGTAAGATAAAAGACACCACCACTGCTCCGTAACCAAACTGCTTCAACATTCCTCTTTTGCACTTGTTTAGTTAACTCTTCAGACACGCCAACATGCCTTCACACCAGTTGAAGACAGTGGGCTCCATGCACTGCAAAGAATATAGCATATGAGATCTACTGGTAAGGTGGGAAGCCCTATTATCTGCCACCTTGCCAATGGTATACACTAATGTCCTCAAGGGGAGATCCACTAGAGACTTGATCTGTAGCTTTCCCAATTGGGAATCTGTACCCAATGAGCAATGCTTATTGATGATATCATCAAAGGAGCCTTCTCCCCCTCGTGCTCCAGATAGAACTACAGAGCTTCCCCTCAGATAAACTAGTCAGAAAATAAATATCCTCAATCTCTATAGGTAGGATGTGGACTCCCACCACAAAAATATCTTGGTCAGGATCACGCATGTCTATGATGCACTCTAGTAATCGGACATGTGCTTTCATTCCAGGTATCCAGAAATACTTAAGGAGCCCGCAGTTCCATAGAGCCTCAATGGTGGCTAGATCATTTGCAGCCTAGTTGTCTGGGACTTCATGTTCCCTTTCTTTCCAAATTACCATGATGAACCTGTGACATACAAATTTCATAATTAGAAAGTATATCATGGCTAAAAGAAAGAAATGCAAATGACATTATAAATTGCAAAGCAAGATAAGAAACATGAAAAAATTATTTTTTGGGTGGTCTAGGGTTTTATTTTTGCTTCTTTTTTCCCCTGCGGCGCTGCTAGCCTTCACGCATAGAGCATCGCAGCACTTCTTCCTTTGGCATGCAGAACATCGGGCTCCTGTCTATTTTGGATAGAGCATCAATCATACTCCTATCCCAGCTTGACAGAGCACCGTCGAGGGCTTTGGCTGGTGGCCAAAAACCTTAAAAGAAGAAAATTTTTCCTTCTAATGTGGTTCAAATCCCCTATTGGGACGGTTAATCCTCTACCCTATCATTGCCAATGGAGAATTTATCATCTATCTTTTCAAACCATAAAAAACATTTTAAGAACTTGGAATTAAATAATGAAAAAGAGACAAAATGACATTTATTGGACATAGAAAGAGAGAAGGATTGAATGCTTACCTCTTCTATGGAGAATGAAGCAACAATGAAGTGGAATTCCCTTGCCAAATCACCGAAGGAACTCTTGCTATCAAATCCAACTTCCAAAACTCACAAATGGTAAAAAACAAGTGGTAAAAATAACTTACCTACCCTTTCTATTTATAGAATGTTTGGAGTTTTCAAAAATACATTGTAATTTATTTAATTTTGAAATCCAAATTATTTTGGTAAAAGTGGGTTTTTATTTTTTACTTTCTATAGTTTTGAAAAAACGGCTTTTAATGGTGTTTTTTGAGTTTTTTCAGGTCAATATTGGGTCATGGTTATGATTTAAGCTATTTTTTTCTTTTTCGAACTTGGAGCAGAACTGAAAAAGTATTGAGCGTCGTTTGCACTTTTTACATGCTCATTAAAATTCCAGTAGAAAGGTGTTGAGTATACTTTTTCACTTTTTAGACTCGTAAAAAGTGGATTATGAAAAATGAACCTATTTCAAGAGTTATATTTAAGCTCTTTTCAGTCTCCTCAAAATACAAAAAGATTGCTAAGCGAACTTGTTGCGTTCACACTTGTAAAAGAATTAGAACGGTCGATTGGTCGGGGGTAGGTTATCTCTTTTTCGGACCGACTAGCCTTATTTACGAAAAAGGACCTTTTGGAGTCTTCTTAGTCATTTTAGACTCTCTAAACATGAAACAACAAATGAGTTTTCTTTCATCGGACTTGTAAAATTACACGATGAAAGACCCTATTTGGGAATGAACCCCTCCTTTCTCAGGTTCATGAAAAATATGAGAATGGACTCATCGCTTGATGAGGTTCAATGAGTGTTTGTTACCCTCTTTAGACTCATAAAAACAAAAAGAGGCACTCACCTTTAGAGTTGGGGAAAGTAAAGGAAAGGGGAATGGTTTTCATTTGCTTATATGGAAGTACTCTACAGTCCACCTTTGAACATGGCACCTGTTTGCATTTGCATATCTGAACAGTTGGTTTTTTTAGATTGTCTCCGAGTCGATCCACTTTTGTGAGTCACCTGACTCCTTTGAGTCAATTCAAAGAATGCTTTATCAAATTCCTTGCATTACACCTGGTTCTATTCTTGTTTAAGTCAAAGTTGATAAGTCATGTGTCGTGCTGTCAAATTGTTCAAAGGATGTCTCTCGCAGAATCATAAGTCATCAGTAACTTCACTTGTCCTTAAGATTCAGTCATTGTCTAAGTCAATATGTCACTTCAAATCAACTTTTATTCCTATTTTCGTGTCACTAATGTGGGAATCATCATGTCGCTCCCATGGCAAGTCTATTCCTGTCGACTTCAGATCATTATCCAGGAATTAGACCTAGAAACCTAGACAGTACCTTGGGCCTGCATGCCTCAATGGCAGGTTACCTCGCTTTCAACATGATTTTACATCATTGACTCTTGATGGAAATATCTCATCAAGTGTTTGACTTCAATTCATTTATTCACATTCAATGGTATGTACTGAGATACGTTGGGAATCATTGACATCAATGATGATTACCCTCACACTTGTTAACAGTTTACATTATTGACTGCTAATCAAGTGGTTTCTACCATGTTCAACATCAAGACATTGTAATCACATGGTTAGATTCATATCGTTTGGGCATCGGGATGCATTAGAGGAAATTTCAACTCAAAATGGGCCTCCTAAAAAATATTAATAAAATAATAGTTAAAATAATAAAATAATATTTATTAATTTTGGAGGAAGAAAAGAAAAAAAATACTTTTTTGTTTGTATTTTCGACATATCTCTCCGTGTTTTTACTCAAATTTCGATCAGGAGAGCTCGTTGGATGTAGAATTAAATTCCGCATCCAACGAGTACCCACTCGGAATACTTTTCAGGTATTTCTTGTTTTTGGGGTAGTGAGGTCCATCAAAAGTATGCCGAGTGGGTACTCGTTGGATACTGAATTTAATTCCGCATCCAACGAACTCTCCCGATCGAAATTTGAGTAAAAACGCGGGGAGATATGTTGAAAATACAAACAAAAAAATTAGTTATTTTATGATACCTATCCCCAAATTTATATTAAAAAAGTGTTTAAGACCTATACGGTATTTCAAATTTAAATAAATTTCATTGGCTAACACATGATGACATGGAATTTGAGTTAAAGTTAAAAAGTCCATTTTGAGTTGAAATTTCCTCTAATGAAGACCCTGAGTGGTTAGGCTTTCTTATCATCGTTGCCTATGCTCATGTTGCGTTTGGAGATCATTCACAGTCATGACACAAATCCACATTGTATGTTTGGCGGTTGTGTTCTATATATGAGATTGAGAGGCATAAATCTACTTTGTATATCACGTAGCTATTTCCTACTTCTTGTAACAGTTATTCATGGATCTACAGTGTATCACTAGTAGCCATGACATGGTCATCATAATAGATCTGCAGTGTATTGGTCCACAGTTATGATTGGATTGGATAAAATAAGTTACTTGTCCTATATGAGTTTATCTCTCTTTGCCTTTGTATTAGACATAAAACTTGCAAAGTATTTCACCTATCACTTTCTTCTAGCTTCATACTTTGGGGGGAATTCTGTTGCACCTGGAAATCTCACATTGCTTAGCATCCTCCATGGCAATTTCACTTTACCCTTTTACCTCCCAGAAAGCCTTGCATGAGTCACCTTGGTCACTTTTTTCCCTGACCTAGAGGGGACGACACTTTTTGGTGTTTTTCACACAACGTCGTCGACGCCTAACCCACTTGAGCAAAAGGCATCGTTTTCCCTCTCCTTTGATAAAAAAACCTTAGGTCGATTCTCCTGACAATTTTTCTAAGAGCTCTAGTGGTCAATAAATGAGAAAAAAAAGATGTTTCTAGAAGCTTCCATGCGGAAACCTCCTTGGGGTTAGTTCCTATATGCTTGGGAGAGGTGGAATTTGCCTTCCTCGCCCATAGGGATCTCATTCTATCCTTTTCCAAAGTCATCTCTTGAGTTATGGGCCTATAAATGGAGCCTTCATGAAGAGAGTGGGGGAGGCTAGAAAAAGCATCCTTATGCTGCTAGTTTGAAGTCTGAATCAGAGGCAAAGTAGAGGTAGCTTGTGTTTGGAGAGGTCTTCATAGTCATAGGATATTGTAGACATTCTTAATTGAGACAGAAGCCATCAACATCAATGCTTTTGGTTGTACTTCTTTCTCATCCATATATTGATACAAAGACATTTCCCTTTCCTATATTTGATTGTAGTGTTTGTGGTTAAATATTATTGGATTCCTTGATCACCAATATGAATAGTCAATTATCATGATACTCTCATCCTTTTTGTTTGTCTTGTAATCTCTTTTATAGGTACTGACCCATTGCAAGGACTTTCTGGAGAGAAGACAAGCAGATCCAAGGTTGAGGTATAATGTTTTTTATGTTAATTGATTTAATTATTCAAGGAAAGGATATGTTGCTGTGTCTTTTTGTTTTGTAGTTGTGTCTTACATTGCAGAGGAACAAGCAATGTCCGCATTGGTTGAGAATTCATATTAACAAGGCCAAGATCCATAATAAATGGTGAAGGTCACTAAGGCATCAGGAAAAGCATAGGCTAAGGAAGCTTCAAGACGAGGTGGTTAAAAACCAGTATTAGATCCATATAAGTATTTTTTTTCCCACAGAGATGTATTCGGTAAGTCAATTGTTTTCATTTAATTCATTAACTCGTTTTCTATCATAAGATATAACACTTTGTGCATATGAGAGTTTCTCCTATATTCCCTCCATAAATTTCAGTCATGGTTTTATACAAAAAATACATCACCTACTTCCTATCAACCTTGCTTCCAGGTATAACTCCGAGCTAGTGAAATATTTTGAAGACATTTAAAGCCCGCACTTAATGGACATAATTCCCGCAAGTATTGCATTATGCATTAAATTATAATATAAAATTCCCACAGCTAGTTAAACATGCCCATGGGGTAATAGATAAATGCCCGTTGAATCCCAAAATGCCTGAAATAGAGGTGGAAAGATGCTCGTAGGAGGTGTTGAAATGCCAACAAATCATTGAAATTCCTATGAAAGGTAAGAACATGCCCACATAAATATGCATGAACCCACACATGAAGACTATATTCATGTGACATGTAAGGACATACCTGCATAATGAATGTATCAACATGTGTTTAGTACTAAATTCATAAAAGGTAAGCACGCATCAATGAAAACATCACAATGATGGTTCACTTTATTTGCTTTTCTTTATCTAACCATATTGCTCCCCCTATCAATATGTAGAATAATTGATCCCCCTAAAACCTTGTTGTTATGTTCATCTCAAGATATTTAATTTGTCTCACATATATCTTCACAATCCACGAAAAGTAATATCAACCATTCACAAATGTCGATTTCTGCAATCATATTGTAGCTATTTCTTTATGCATTTTACTTCATCTATTGTTATGGCTACCTGCGACCATTTTTCAACCTTTTGTGCATATTTTTGGGCATTTTTCTGGACCTGCGTGCATATGTTTGAGGCCTGTGGGTATTTCATAAGGTAGTGCGAGCATTTTATTAGTCAAACGAGCATTTTCAATTTGGTTGCTAACATTTTTCCAAATCAACTGCTTATCCAATTTGGAGAATTAATGTAAATGTATTCTGCAACTTAAATGTATTTACATGTAGACTGTGTGTATCTAAGTGAATATGAAAATCACCTCCTACATCCTCATAACTGGAATGCTCTAAACAATAAAGGCATCAATGCAACATAATTAGGAAACTTATTAAGAGGATGGCTGACTTAAAAAAAAGACTCAAGCTCTCCTACTTGCTCGTGTGCCTCTTGCATTCTTTATGTAACCTATCTGGGTCCTTTGACTGAACTATAAGGAAAAATAGTATCTGTACTTGTGATAGAATTTGACTATCTGTATCTGATTTATTTGGAATATATGGATCAATATTTGGGGCAGCAAGCTTCTCTACCTCTTCAATGTCCATCCTTCATCTCATAATTTTGACACTGTAAAACTCAATCATCTCATTTAAGGGAAGAATTACTAATGCTTTTTGGGATTTTTTCTTTTAAAGGTTTCCCCGTGAAAAACATCTTGTGTTCATATGTGTAATTTTTTTATTTGTCTACTGCACTTGTCTTATTGTTATCTTACAAGTCTGCAAAATTTAAAGAATATATGAAAATGCTAAAATTCAACACAGTTAAGGCATGGATATCATACACATGAATTGGATAAGCTGTGTCTAGCCACAAGGTGTTACCATGCACTCAACTAATAAGGAACTTGGTGCATCTAGCAGTTTCCCTAGTGGTGCCAAATACTAGTAGGTCAAGTAGAGATCATGGTGAGAGAGACCACATTTCAGAAGGGGTGCACCACTAGAGAAGAGAGACACTAGTCTTTAGCAAGTGTGCATAGTGTATATCTTCCATGTAGGTCTATATAAGTGTCCATGCAGATTCCACACAAGTCTAAGAATTAAATGTAGCTTCTCAAAGTGATTAGGTTTTCAAAAAGGGAACATCACATTCTTCAATGGCTGCAACTTTTCTCTGGAATCAAGATATAGAGAAGCATGCCACCAGTTCTAACCATAGCTTCAAAAAGAATATCATGATGAAATAATGCCTTCACGAAAAATATTCGTGAAGCATCCACTTGAACAGAAGCATATTATTAGTGTGCAGAAGGGAAGGGCATGCTCCAAAACCCTAATTTCAATCCTCTAGGAACTAAGTAAATATACCTGATATTTTACTTGATCCTTTAACCAACAAGAATAGAAATAATATGCCCATAATTTACATGAGGGAATGGTAAACCTAGTAGGGATACTCACGCTTCGATTCCATATATTCACCCTTCAATAATACATAGAAACAATAATATATCATGCAATCTATATATATATATATATATATATATATATATATCCATTTCAAAGGATTTCCACCCAACAACTATTCAAACTATGAACATAATTTTTTTAGGGGGGACTGAAAGAGGAGACTAGACCTCATTGTTGATGGGTAACATATGGAGGTTGGTAAGATGTTTGAGACTAGTTATTTTACCCTAGAATTGGAAAGGTTAGGGATCCATACATACACCTAGGTATATGCCACCAACATGGTGGAGAATGAGCAAGAGAAAAATTTATGCTAGTAGATTGAAAATGTTGGCAAAGGATATGGAACATACTATGTTTCCAACAGAGTTTTCTCAAACAACTAAATCCAGGACATCTCATTAACATGGAAAAATGATATATGCAGTGTGCACTCATCTGAATGGAATCATGTGGAACAATTCTCAATTTTTATTTTGCAATTTATGGAGGGCAGATAAGTGCAACTCTCATACATGCAAAAGAATTATAACTTACACATGGATTAACTGAAAGTTGTTGGCAGTTTATTGGTCTGATAATAGACCCTGGGTAACCTACGCCAAGATAAAATAAGCATTTAAGGGAAGCTTAAATGTTGTATCATTGAAGGTGGGTATTGATTGAATGCATTTATGAAGGTGTGTAAATGTAGGCTCCTAGTGTTTGGGTGGTTTCCACTTCCACATGGATAATGCAACCAAGAGCTAACAAAAAGTAATATAATTTTAAAAATTATGGGAGTTTGTGCACCTCTACAACAACTTATCCATCAAAAAATTACACTAATTCAATTTCATTCCTTAGACACAAAAATTATGTAACTTATATGGTGTCCAACATATATTCTCCCTTGTTGTTAGCACCTGTGCTAAAAAATGAATATTTTTACAAATGCATCCACGATATTTCCGCTACAAAATGATAAGCCAATGAAAATGATGGGTAAGGTTGAAAAATTCCCATGTCATATAACCTGAGTGAGTGATGATGTAGGTTCTAAAGGATCTTTTCCTTATTGAAAGTGAAGAAAATAGTAAAAAATCTTTAGGCGCGACCTTGGAAATTAGCCTGGTATGAAAACACCAATCAAGGATAAGTCTTGGTGAGAATGGACAATGGAGATCCGAGCCACAAAGTGATCTAAGACTCTGAAAGAATCCCACAGAGAAATGTCAAAGATAAGAGGAGATTCACATCCAGTCCGAGATTCGACAGTTAATGATGACTCCAGGATAAATCAACAGTCAAGGAAAAAGGAGGAAACTAAAAAGGAAAAGATTCGGTTGTGAAAGTTGGTAAACCCAAATTCTGCTTTCCAAGATCCTATGGTCAAGGATGGTGTCGGGATAAATAAACGGTCCAGGAAAAAGAGGGAAGTAAAAAGGCGGAAGCCGAAAAGGTGACAATCCTGACATAAAAAGTTGAAATCCCGCTTTCTGCTTTCCGCCACCCCGTAATGCATCCCCACTTTGATCACAGATCAACGGTTCAAAACACTTTTGCATTTTTAATCTCAAATCAATAGCTCGGAAAGGAGTAGAAAGGTGGGAGTGGAAATATAGAAATTTGGTTATGAAAAGTTGGAATCCCACTTTTCGATTTCTCCCAACCCGTAAGATCAACGGTCCAGAAATATTCTGCACCTTTGATATTAGATCAATGGACCAGAAGGGAGAGGAAAGGCAAAAAGAGGAAATATAAAAAATTTGGTTATGAAAAGTCAGAAGCCCGCTTTCCACTTTCCATAGCCCGCAGCTTTATCTCAGATCAATGGTTGGGAAAGTTTCTGTCTAAAATCGACGGTGCAGAAAAGGGAAACATGTGCACGAAGTAAGTAGATTTCCCAATCGGTGAAGTTTGGTAGGCCCAGTAAGATTTGACGGTGGAGATCGAGGTGGATTTTAGATCCACAGTCCATAATGATTTCACTAGGGGAAGATGCATGAGAGATGTTATTATCAGTGAAAAGGGGTTAAATTGCAGGTAGAATTGCTCATCAAATGGATTGAGGTAGATAGATCAATGGTGCACAAATATTTTGCTGAGCAGAAATGCAAGGAGAAATGAACTTTATGGATTTGTGAAATCTTGTACACCCTGCAAGTTTCGATGGCTGAGATTTGATGACGTCGAAGATCAATGGTTGGAGTGGATTTCACTGATAGAACATGCACACGAGAAGTCATTCCTCATATCAGTAAAATTCAATAGAGGGTGCAAGATTCAAAGGCTACGATCAGATCTTGATGAATATCTACAACCAAATATTATTCGGTTGATGTGACTAGCATGAACAAACAAAATTTTCAGATCTGCAGAATTTGGTAGACCCCATAGCTTTCAACGACCCAGATGAATGACCGTTCAAGATCGACCGATGGGAAAAATTGCACTAGTTCAAAGTGTTGTTGGTTTTATTTTCCAGAACTCAACGGAATTTTATAGAGTGTGCAAGTCAATACACGTGTAGATGCATCTAAGTGTTTTCCAAACAGATCAACGGTCCTAAATGATTTCATTGTTTGAAGATACAGGGATGAATGAAACTATTGCAGGCCGCTCGAAGATCCTCTGAACGGTTGTTTTCATTAAGTAAGCCTGAGTCCCAGGTGTAAAATTTTCCTTTTTGATCCACCACATGCATCCCAACATGCTTTCCTAATTTGTTTTGTGATCATGGTGAATCTTCTAGATCGGAATTTGTTAGGATTTTGTGTGTGTGGGATTTATTCTTGTAGTAGAACTGATTTTGGCTTTGTTTCGAGGTTGGTATCAGGAGCTTAGTACACTATAAATGTAATCTCTATGGAGGAGTAAAGGGGTTTGACATTCATTTTGAAGCCTCTGTGCTTGGTTTTGTAGCTTTGCAACTTTTCTTGGGAGCATTAATGCAAAGTATTCTCTGAATGTCTAAGATTCATCACGGTGTTCATTGTTCATTCGGTTTTCCCTTGTTTTCTTCATTTTCATGTATGTGTAGTTTTTGCTAATGTGTTTCTAGTTGTATGCAAGGAATTCGTTCTCTATTAAGCACTCCTTGCATCAAATAACGTGTTTGTTATGTGTTCATCATAAATGTATTGGAATCCTCTATTAGATTCTCCATTTTAGTTATCAGCCTTCATTGTTTCTTCTTCTAAAGGTGTTTTAGGAGATTCATACATAGAGAGGTGCCTCATGTCTCATTGGGATTCTTCTCATTCCCCACTGCCATCTCTCAGAGATATTTTTCTGAATACTAACGCTTGTTTTGTATCAAACTATGAAGGTTATCACTGGTCATTATTTTCTGTAATTCCCTGAATGTTTTAGGTTTTGACTCCATTTCCCAATGGCATTTAATATATGTCTGTCCTACACTATTTAAAATCCAAACAACCCTTCCCCTCAAAAATCTAGCCTTTTGAATTCTTGTTCAAAGCTAAATGTATATGTGAATGACCCTATGATAAAGAGAGAGCCCTCTCTGAATGTATAGGCTAGAATACAGTCTGAATATTGGTTTGAAATGGTTACCCCAGTGATTTGGCTACTACACAACCATAGGAAAATTATTGGGTGATAACATCTTGGTGTCGTTACAAGGGACTAGTTCCTATTATCTCCTCGAGGAGACGAAATTGTTCTAGTTCTATGACCTGAATGAGCAGCCGATCATAGACACATGTTGGTTCTACATGCTCTGGTGACTCCACTCAAAGTTTTTGGAAAGTGACTCCACTGGGAAATACTGATGACCATACTGCGGAACAAAGTTTAAAATCTCTCCTGGGTATGAGCTACATAATTGCATATTTGATTGTTGATGGTGAACAACAGTCAAACATTAAGAAGGTTTTGCATCTTTCACCTGGCGACTTCGTATGCAAAGAATCCAGTCATCATAATGTTCTATGGCAGCTCCAATGTACAAGGGTTGAAAATTGTGAGGAGTTGATTCAGTTTCTTCATCATCAAGATGAGATCTACTGCTGTAGGGTATGCTCCTATGAATCGTTCTCACATTCCTATTTTTCCAAATTGAATACCTAATATAGATAGGAAAGCATATCTTCCAATATTCAAATATCAAAAGGGTGATGATGCTCCCCTTCATTTGGTTAGATTTTGTAAGCATATATATAAGCTGGGAGTTGAATTGCATGAGGATTCTTTAATGAAAGTTTTCATGGTTAGTTTAGAAGGATATGCAAGGTCATGGTATTAGGGATTTCCATCAGGGAGTTTATATTCCCTTAAATACTTTCATTCAGTATTTCATGAACATTTTAAATATCAATATCCTTCCTTGCTGCTAGTTCAAGATTGTTGCATGCAGGATAAAGGTTTCATTGAATAGTTAAAAAACATGTATGGAGAGAAGGAGTTTATGGATGATGAGACTTTAGGAAATTTACATGAATACTCATCTAAAAAAGAAAGACAAACCAATTCCCATGATATTCAAGAAAATTCCCAATAGTTGGTAATGTCTTCCTTGACTGAAATGGACATAAGCCAAAACTCTGATTCAACCAACTATATCTCTTTTTCTGAAATTGATGATAGTTTGCAACATGCTTGTCAATCTATGTGTGGCCAAGAAGGAATTTGGGAATGTCAATCAGATTTTCCCTCATATCATCCAACTTCTGAAATTTGGTTACATGAGGAGGCTTCCCTTGTCAAATCAGAAATCACCCTTTTGAAGCAGCAATTTCTTCAAAGACATAGTATGTTTTATGAAGATTGCAATCAGCATTATGAGAGTAACTGTTTTCCATTGTGTTATGCCTCATTTGAATTTCTGGAACAAAGACTAAGATTCTCTAAGTGAATACTGAAATTTAAGGATATGGCATTTTCAGATATAGATAATGAAAAGGGTGAGCAGTCATGCAATCAATCCCAGCCTATGAGGGAAACAATAGTTTCTTTGAGGGGTTAAAACCCAAAGAAGAAGATGACAAGGGTGAACAACTAGAATTTTCTTTGAACTCCCATCCTTCTTTTAATGAGCAAGAAGATAATCATCCTAGTGTTGTACAGGAAAAGGGTCATACTAATTTTCTTTATGAAGATTGTAATCAGGACGTTGAAAACTATGTTAGTGATAATTTTAAAGAAGATTTCAACTTTCCTATATATGATGAATATGAGGATGGCTACTTGGATAATGGACCTAAAAGACCAATATTCTGCAATAAAATATTGGATCACCTAGTAGAAGATGAGGATCCTAAATGGGATGTCTCTTCATGTTCTTCAAATTCATAATTTTTATGTTAAGAAGAGTTCATTTCACTTGATTCTCTTGAAGGAGAGGATGATATTCCCTTTGAAACACTTGAAAGGAATCAAGTTTTAAATTCTAATATTTTAGATGAAGAAGTTGATGTCTCATTTGCAAATTCTTATGAACACATTCTTCAAGATTCCTTTGAAGTGAAGGTTGGTAGGTTGCTAGAGGAGTTTCAGTTGGAGCAGCCTTGTCATGGAAAACAAATAACAAAAAAATTTGAAGCTTGTCATGATCTAGTAGTTGAATATGTGGAGAAGCTTTGCAGTGGGAATGGTGGGTTATGTGTTTGTAGTAAAGATTAGGTCTTCAATCATAACATTTTACCATTAAGTTCTTCCTTTATGATTTGGATCAAGCATGATGAAGAAGCTCAATCATTAGATCACAAGCTTGGTTGGATTCATTGGAAGTCAGAATTTACTTTTTTGGGCATTGATGCTCAGTAAGTAGGGTAGGTATGTATGAATAAGCTCAACATGGCGAGCATTTATTTAGAAATGTTTTAGTTTGTTTTCAATATCAGTTCAGTTTTTATTTTCAAAGCATGTTGAGGATTTCAGGAAAGATTGGGACCATCCCAATGGATCAGGAACTTAGTCTACGGGGTTATTTGCTACCTCACAGGGAGGATAACATCCCCGATTTGGAGCCCATGTTAGCACTTGTGCTAATATTTGAATATTTTTACAGATGCATGCACACTAATTCCCTTGCAAAAGGATAAGCCAATGAAAATGATGGGTAAGGTTGAAAATTTCCCATGTCATATAACCTGAGTGAGTGTTTATGCAAGTTCTGAAGGATCCGTTCTTGGTCGAAAGTGAAGAAAATAGTAAAAAATCCTTTGGCGCGACCTTGGAAATGAGCCTGGTATGAAAAATCAAATCAAGGATAAGCCTTGGCGAGAATGGACAGTGGAGATCCAAGCCACAAAGTGATCTGACGCTCCAAAAGAATCCCACACAAGAAATGTAAAAGACAAGAGGATATTCACATCTGGTCCAAGATTCGACAATCAAGGATGACTCCCGAATAAATCAATGGTCCAGGAAAAAGGCAGAAGCAAAAAAGGAAAAGATTCAGTTGTGAAAGTTGGTAAGATCGAATTCCACTTTCCACGGTCTGAGATCTAACGGTCAAGGATGGTGTCAGGATAAATCAATGATCTAGGAAAAAGAAGGAAGTAAAAAGGAAAAAGTGGAAAAGGTGAAATTTCAGCCATAAAAAGTTGAAAGCCCGCTTTCTGCCATCCCGTAAGGTGTCCCCACTTTGATCACACATCAACGATTCATAACACTTCCTCATTTTTTATCTCAGATCAAGGACTCGGAAAGGAGCAGAAAGACGGGAGTGGAAATACAGAAATTTGGTTATGAAAAGTTGGAATCCTGCTTTCCGCTTTCCTCCAGCCAGAAAGCTTCCGCACCTTTAATATTAGATCAATGGCTCAAAAGGGAGTGAAAAGGAGGAAAGCAGAAATATAAAAAAATTGTTTATGAAGTGTCGGAATCCCACTTTTTGCTTTCCGTAACCCGTAGCTTTATCTTACATCAATGGCTGGGAAAGTTTTCTTATAAGATTGATGACGTAGAAAAGGGAAACATGCGCACAGGGTAAGTAGATTTACCGATCAGTGAAGTCTGGTAGCCCCAACAAGATTTGACGGTGGAGATCGAGGTGTATTTTAGATCCATGGTCCATAATGATTTCGTTGGGGGAAGGTGGAGGGTCAGAAGAGATATTATTATCAGCGAAAAGGGGTTAACTTGTAGGTAGAATTGCTCGTCTAATGGATTGAGGTAGATAGATCAATGGTGCACAGAGATTTCGCTGAGTAGACATGTAAGGAAAAATGAACTTTCTAGATTTGGGAAATCTTGTACACACCACAGGTTTCAATAGCTTGGATTTGATGATGTTGAAGATCAACAGTTGGAGTGGATTTCACTGATAGAACATGCACGCAAGAAGTCATTCCTCAAATCAACAGAATTTAGTAGAGGGTGTGAGATTAGACGGCTATGATCAGATCTTGATGAAGATCTATGTACGAATATTATTCCATTGATGTAACTAGCATGAACAAACAAAATTTTTAGATCTGTGGAATTTGGTAGACCCCACAGCTTTCAACGTCCCAGATCAACGACTGATCAAGATCAATGGATGGAAAAAATTCCACTAGTTCAAAGTGTTGTTGGTTTAATTTTATAGAACTTAGTAGAATTTTATAGAGTGTGCAATTCAATACACGTGTAGATGCATCCGAGTGTTTTCCAAACAGATCAATGGTCCAAAACAATTTCGTTGGTTGAAGATGCAGGGATGAATGAAACTGTTGCAGGCCGCTCAAAGATCCTCTAAATAGTCATTTTCATCAAGTAGGCATGAGTCCCAGGTGTAAAATATCCCTTTTTGATCCACCACGTGCATCCCAACGTGCTTTTCTGATTTGTTTTGTGATCATGGTGAACCTTCTAGATCGAAACTTGTTAGGATTTTTTGTGTGCGGTATCGATTCCCGTATCATAACTAATTTTGGCTCTGTTTCAAGGTTGGTCTCGGGAGCTTAGTACACTATAAATGTAAGTAAATGGGTTCGACATTCATTTTGAATCCTTCGTGCTTGGTTTTGTAGCTCTACAACTTTTCTTGGGAGCATTAATGCAAAGTATGCCTTGGATGTATGAGATTCATCATGGTGTTCATTGTTCAGTCTGTTTTCCCTTGTTTGCTTCATTTTCATGTATGTGTAGTTTCTTCTAATGCATTTCTAGTTGTATGCAAGGAATTCGTTTTCTGTTAAGCGCTCATTGAATCAGATAACGTGTTTGTTATGTGTTCATGGTAAGTTCTTGGAATTCATCCTTTGTTAGATGCTCCATTTCAGTTATCAGCCTTCATGGTTTCTTCTACTAAAGGTGTTTCAGGAGATTCATCCATAGATAGGTTTCTCCTATCTCATTGGTCTTCTTTTCATTTCCCCTTGCCATCTCTCAAATATATTTTGCTAAATACTAACACCTATTTTGTCTCAGACTACGAAGGTTATCACTGGTCATTATTTGTTGTAAGTCCTTGAATGTTTCAGGTTTTGACTCCATTTCCCAATGGTATTTAATATTTGTTTGTCCTACACTCTTTACAATCCAAACAACCCTTCCCCTCATAAATCTAGCCTTCTGAATGCTTGTTCAAAGCCAAATGTATATGTGAATGACCCTATGACAAAGAGAGAGCCCTCTCTGGCTGTATAGGCTAGAATACAGTCTAACGATTGGTTTGAAATGGTTACCTCAGTGAATAAGCATACCAAGTATCTATCCAAACCCTAAGCATAATTGGTTTAAAAATTATTGGATGATAACCATTTCAAACCCTGATTGTATCTATCCACATTGTATATCTATCTACTATCCATAAGCGGGGTTGATTGTCAGGGTATGTAGTAGTAGGGTTTATAGGAAGTAGGAGAAGTATTTTTTGTATAAAACCATCCATCCTAATCAATTGGTGGAAGGCATATAGGATCAAACCTTGATTTACCATCTTGGAGGTAAATACTTCTGCATTTAACACATTAGATGAAGAATTTTTCTCTTACAATACCTAATATCTACTTTATGGACTTCTTTATATGAAATCCACCTACAAATGATGTAATAAAATAACAGTGATCAACAAGATTGAGGCATATATAATAAAGTTCCAAGCTGTAAAACACAATATGTCAATTAGCTATGCAACAATGTGAATAAACATTTGCATGCATATAAATTGTTACTTACCTAGTGTATTTACCGAGATCATATAGAACTTGTTTTATGTTGTCGTCAAATCTATCCGAGAGAGATAAAAGTAGAACATACTATAACAAAAAGCAAATCATTATTTATTTCCAAATAAGAGACAATAATTACTAAAAGGATGTATAAATGGAAATTATATACGTAAATAATTACCTTAATGAATGTATGCCAGTCATGAGTTTAAACACCACCAAAATCACCTTGTTTCATTAAGATATTTTGTATGTTCCACAAAAACCCTATCGAAAACCTTATTTTTCGAATGACCTCTTTATATAATTTCTTTTTTTATCTATCAATAACCATGGAAGACTAATATTTCGGTCCGCCTCTCCGACATTGGAATTAATTACATTTGTTAATGCATGACTGGATTCTGCAATGTCACTACAAAATTTTCCAATTTTATCTTTGTCAGTCCTTCCATCTAAGATCCGCCATATCATTTTTGTTACATTCTTCTCGATATGCATTGTATAGAATAAATGAGTTATTTGTAGGTGCTCATAGTAAGGAAACCTACTGAATTGTATGGGATAACTCTTCATTCCTCGTGGAAGCCCATTCATGCCTTCGCGACATTTAATATTAAACATAAACTAAAACACATTAAAAATAATTTATGAAACCCATGGTAGAGAAAATTCAAAATATTACATATTTATATGCTACATATACAATTTGCATACCATGACGATGTTTATTATATTCCAACTTCCATAGGTGAGGTGACATTTTTTGTGGTTTCTTCCCATTCTCTTCTTTACCATTGAATTTTGTTTTCTCGGTAGTTCGATACATATGGTTCTTAGGGAGGAAGCTCATGTACTCATCAAACACCTCCTTTCCTAAACTTCTTAAAAGATGAGATTTTATCCTAGGACCACAGACTGGACATACAAATTTTCCCTTTGTTTGAATACCTGCATGATATATGTATCAATGTTATATAAGCATCAAAATATTATTAATTTAAATAAAAAATCCAAGATATTTACCTTAAAAACATATTAATTTAAAGTGCAACATAAATTTACATACCACAAAAACGTGTTAACCCAGGAGCAACATGAATTGTCCATGCAAGTATTCCATGGAACTGAAATTGTCTATGCCCTATTGGTCTAGATATGTCATACATAGTGATTCTATCCCATAACTTCAATAGCTCATCGATAAGAGGCTCAATATATACATTCATATCTTTAACTTGGTACTTACCTAATATTTTACTCAACATATGATGCTATTTAGTTATGTGTCCCAATATATAAATTAAAGGTGTTCTCATGCATCAATGAAACAAATTAAGAAATGAAATAATATAATTACTTTCAAAAAATACCTAGAATAATCATTGCCAACATTGTGTGCTCTCTCTTTATCAACATCCAAGGAGGAACGTTATTATTTATGACGAAAACAGGACACAATGAGTAAGTAGAAAAAAGCTCTCCAAATGGATTGAAACCATCAACTACCAATGAAAATCTAACATTACAAGGTTCATCTTTAAAAATTGGCCATTTTTCTTTGATGCTCTTCAATGCAGAACCATCTGCAGGCATTTGAAGAATGACATCTTCGCTTATGTTCTTTTTGTGGTAATCCATAAACTATGCTATACTTTGGCACCTGAATAGTCATTGGAAATGTGGAATTATGGGAATATAACAAAGACCTTTGTGAGGCACCATTTTTGTTACTTGACTAGTTCAATATCTACTGATTTCACATTGTGGGCATTTGCTTTCTGATGCATATTGTCCATAATATATAATATTATCATTAGGACATGCATCAATAGCTTGATAATCCATTCCAATTTCTTTCATAATCAAGAATACCTTTCGACATGCGCATGGCAAATTATTTGATGGTGGTAACAGAAATTCACCAAACAGTTAGCAATTTGACAAAAAAAATGAAATGTAAACAATATAAATCATAAATATTACTTATCCCTAATTTATGAATTAATTAACACTAAAAATAGAGGAAAATAGTGAACTTTTCATACCATGTGAAGATGCAATTAATAAATTACATACCTTAGGAGTTGTGTGAAACAAGTGTTTGATAAACCATTCAAAAATTTCAAGTTCACTAACAACAATATAGCAGATAGAATATTTTTTGTTGAGTCTTCATAAAGAGGTTCTTGGGACCTCTCAAGTAGAGGAAAATCATGAATACCATGGAGGTTGTCCTCATCCAATGGAGAAAATGTGTCTTGGATCAATATATTTATCTCATCTTCTTCATTTGTATTAATAACGTCATCTTCGTCCATAGGATCATTAAGAACTCGATATTCAATATTATGGTCTCCATGTTCCTCACCTTGTAAAGTAGTATTTCTACTATAATTATGTGGCAAATAGCTCTCTGGCGATTGACATTTAGGGGGCATTGTCTTTATCATTACAAACAATGTATAAACATTAGTGTATAATATACAACACATATATTTAAAATGATAAAACATTTTGTGAATACATGATCAGTACTATTACAAGAAGTACATTATGTAATCAATAACAACTTACCAATGGACGATATTCAAAACCCCCTTCGGCATGCCCCTTCTCCTTACAATGTTTCTTAGCACTTGTTCTTAAAATTATTCTTGTTCTCAAACCCCTGCAATCATTGCAAGGGCAATAACACTTTCCATCGCCCTTAGCATCCAATGCTGCCTTAAAATCAACATACCTCTTAGTATTTTATTCCCAAGTATATTTCTTTGACATTCTAATAACCTATAAGAACCCAAAAAACTCAATCGATGTATAAGTAAATTAAATAGAGTATATATATATTAAAGGAGATAGAAAATTAAAGGGCATGACATGGAAAGTGACAAATCTAATTAGTAAATCCAAGTTAACTTTATTTCCATATGTTACATATCAAAAACACCCCTCATTCCCAAATTATTAAGGAATAAGTTAATATAGGGGTCTATTCTTACCACCAACCACTATATTTTTCGATATTTAGTGATAAAATTTAAACCCCCCTCAATGGTTATGTTCTCCCAAGTTAGGAAACATGATTTCTCACAAGCACATGGGATCACAATTCTTAAATGATTTTTCAGATAGGATATTAATTACCACATGCTAGTTTACCCCTCTAGAAATAAGAAACTAAACAAATAAAACATTTAAAAAGCAATGATGTTGTTTCCCTAATTAGTTCATCTTCATCTTTTTTTAATGAGACAATGATTAAGAGACCAATCCCGATGACATTATATTTACTCAGTGGAAAAAAAATTAGTTCACTAACCCCAAACCTCAATGCAAAACTAAACTTTTACAAAGATTTTGAAATTGAATAAATTTCATGATGATCTAACCATTTTATCTATTTTAAATAAGAATATATAGTATTACCTAAAACATCCATTAATCTGAGACGAACCCATTATTTCTCATCTACCTTCCCTAACAAAATTATAAACTCTATCATGATACATTCAAATCAATACCTCATAATCATCCATCTCTTGCCATGTTGGTATTGGATGTGTTACTATTGAGGAGAAAATGAATAGTCGACTCACTTTATGATGACCCTACACATTGAAGGAGACAAAGAGTTTAAAAATACTAACCTAGAAACAAAAAAAGATCAAAATTTTGATGTGTTAAACCAGTACCGGACGCTTGAGATCACAGATCGAACAATCAGTAGAAAAATTGTTGCAACTATAGCAAAAATATTGATGAAATGTATCTTAAGAACATGTATTTATATATCAATGATCATGGTGGTTACAGGGAAAATGCACAACGATCAAATTTCAACAATAAGAAGAAGTCAATGACCGTTATTGTGATGACCGTTGATTTGCAAGTGTTTAGAGTTTCGTCGCTAAAGCGACGAATGTGTGTCTTCGTCGCAATAGAGACGAATTTTCGTTGCTATAAAGACGAATAGTCATTTATGTCGCAATAGTGACGATGATCGGGGCAAAACAATTTCTTTTCAAATTTTTTATCAATTTATCTACGAAAAATTTCATTTTCATTTATTCGAGACAATATTTTGTAGAACTTTTGAGCTATATATATATATATAGTAATGAATGTTAAGTATTGACCGTCATTCTTGCAAAAGCTAATGCCATCTTATTTAATTCTCATAATTGAGACCTCTGACTCACCTCTATGCTTGGTAATCCGCTTCCAAATAATAAAGACGAAGGGACTATATCAGGTCAGGGCCTGCGTTTTCATTTCTCTTACGTTGCGTACTCTTTGTGCCAACGGCTCCATGTTTCTTCTCTCCGGCGTGCGTTAGGGTTTGGCAGTGGTCTGCTCGTTCCTTTATCTTTGTTATGAGTGTAGTGGGAGCTGCCAAATATGGAAACATGGGTATCTTTGGACTGTTCCTTGCAAGTTAGGTTTTCGGTGCATCAGATGCACGTTTAGTTTTTTTGTTTTTACAGTTCTCTATGACCAAACAGCACTCTGAATTATTTCGTTTGAACGCCCTCTGCTGAGTTTACCTGTGCAGTAGCATGCTTGTGGATGCTCTCTACATGTTCCCTGTGGTATGGCTCTCTTCCAAGTGAAACGGCCCTGTGCTACATTGGCAAACGTTTCATTTCTGCCATTCTCACTGGTCGGTCTTAAACGGCCCTCTTATCTGCCATCTGCTTGCTATCCTATGTGCGCTTTTTACTGTGGTGTGCTTCCTCTCTTGCCATGCCTCGTGGAGAAGTGTCATAATAGTCGTTGCATCTGCTTAAATGTGCAACGACAACCTGCCTCTCTGTGCATGTCCTCTTCCTTTGTCCTGTATTTTGAGATAATGCAAAACATAATTGGGATCCATGCATCTTCATGTCGATTTAGTATCAATAGTATGCTTCTATCAATAAATTTAGAACATGGTAGGCGTCGTGTCTTTGGTACATATGAAAAGGCATCCACTCTCACATTTTAAACGTGCCAACCAATGATGAATGAAAGCGCTTGGTGAATGGTGAGACCACCTCAACCTCGGGCCAGTAAGCTTCATTGGAAACGACCCATTCTATTGAATCATTTAAAATACTCCTCTTTTGGTTTTATTGAAGGGAACGAAACCTTAGGAGAGGAGGGCTCTTTTTAATAAATAAATCCTACTTTCATTTATGCTTCAGAATAATTCTCCTTATTTTATTATTGATTTTTCTGTAGGGGGCAACATAGGGAAATGTGAAAAGGGAAGAGAAGGTAATATAAATGTCTTTTAAAAGTGATACTTAGTGGTAGACGAAAGTATGAGTGGGAGTAATATAGAGAAAGGTAACCAGGTGAAATTAAAATAAAAAAATGGATAGGAATTTAGGAAAGGGAAATAAGATGAAAGGATATGAAATTAAAGAAATGGTCGTAAGGAATAAATAAGAAAGGGATAATAAAAGGGGTAAAAGCGAGTGGTGGAAAGTATGGGGAAGGGGATTGAGACTTTTATCAATTATATTTTTAAATGGGAATGTTTTTTAATTTTTGGACATAATGAGATGACGTTAATAGGCATGATTAATGGATTTATAGATGCGTGCAAATTTTATGCATTTTAGCTGACAAGGTGTAATAGGCCTTTACTCGTCGAAATTTTGCCGAAAATGTCAAATGGACTCAGAATTTGAGAAACAAAATATGGAGATGATCAACATGGAGATCTGAACATAATGACATGAAAATATAGATGAAATGACTTTGGAAAAATGTTTAGTAGGTTCTCCTTTGGTGTCATGCTTCGACCTCTCGGAAGCATGTCAATGTGAGCATCAACATCTTCAAGTTGGCACTTTCTCGACTTCTTGAGAGTTGCATCTTCATCAAAGGTTGCATCCCTACTAATTTCCATATGATGGTAACCTGGTATATAGATTCTGAAGGCCTTGGAGACCTCACAGTACCCAACAAATATTCCTTTCTTTCCGGAAGGATCTAATTTGGTTCTTTTCTCTTTTGGTATGTGAACAAACACTGGACAACCAAATACCTTGAGGTGACTTACCTTTGATTTCTTGCATGAACATTTATTCAAGGGTTTTGAATCCAAGTGCACTATGGGATATTATGTTCTGGGCATATACTATTTTTCTTGCTGCTCCAGGCCATAAGTACATAGGAAGATCTTAATCATGAATCAAGGATGCTTCTGAATGACTTCTTAGTTCATATAGGCCACCCTCTAGTGATAGATACATCTTCTAGAGAACATATTCTTCAACTTCTACTTTTACTAACTTCCTGGGAGGTTCTTCTTCTTCTTCTTCTAAATTAGCATGATGTCTTTTGTTACTCTTCCTCTTAAATTCTTCTTTCTTTGTCGGACAATTTCTGGCAATGTGTCCTATCTTGTCACAATGGTAACATTGAGATAAGAGGAGATGTCTTTCTGCTTGTAATCTCCCTTTTTATTCTTTTGAAAATTCTTAGGAGGATAAAACCTGATTTTCCTTCTTTAAATGATGCTTTCCTTTTCTTCTTCTGGTGTGAGTAGCTAGAGCATGGTCATCTTCTCTAAGTAGTGATTCTCAGTTAGCTACTCTAGCTTCTTCTTGAACGCATTCTTTCCATAGGATATCAAATTTTAGGCTTTCCTTCCTTGCATAGATTGTCTGGATGAAGGAGTCCCATGGTCTAGTAATACCATTGAGAGCAGTCATTACTAGTTCAATTTCATCAATCTTGTCTTCGGTTGCTTCTAGTTGTTCTTTGAATTGAGAGACCCTTGTGAATTATTCATGGATAGATTCACCCTTACTCATCTTTGCACTTTTCAGTTGGACTCTCAAGTTCATATTTCGGTTGATGTTTCTTCCTTCATACATTCTTGAAAGGGAATCAAACATCTCCTTAGGTGTATCCTTAGAGGATACTTGAGGAATCAAGTGATCATTGATTGAATCATCTATGATCATCTTAGCCCTAATCATATCTTTCTTGTACTTTTTTTTTGCTTCATCTTCTTTGGGCTCCTACACAACTCCCTTGATAAACTTTGCAAGATCATTATCTTCTAGAATGAGTCCTATTTTTTATTTCCAAGCAAAAAATTCTTCTATACATTCCATCTTGTCATCAAGCTTAGTGCTTTGAGACATCTTGTCCTAGAGATCAGAAAATGACAAAAATTGAAAGTTTCTCAGAAATGAAAACTGTACTCACCAAAAGATGCACTTGACCGAGGGGAGTATGATGGTACAGTCACAGTTTCTAGTTTTGTTTCTGGTTTTTGGTTTTCTGGTTTCAAGCCAAACTAGGGCTTGAATTTCTGGAGGATCTTCCCGTTGGAAAAATTTGATCTTGGTGCCAAAATATGTGCCTAGTAGGGACACACTTCCCTATGTCACTTGCACTCAAAAATTCCACTTTATCATAAACCCTAAGTTCCTTGTCCAAAAGAGGAGAGAGAGATTTACCTCATGAAAGATGCTCTTTTCAGGCTAGCTTTGATTCCATGGTAATTTTTCTATGTTGCCATAGCTTAATTCCTAACTTGATTAACATTTAATCCATTTTCATAATAACAACATAAAGAGGATCACTAAAAGAAACACAATCACAAGGTACACAACAATTTACCTTGGGAAACCCTAAAGGGAAAAACCTAGCAAAAATTCCTCAATATATATTACCAGTATGCAATGACCAAAGAACAAGGTCTCGTAGATAGAGAGACCAAACCCCAAGTATAAGAGCTAGAAACCAAAGACACTAGTCCTCCTCCTTCTCTGTCTCTCCTTATTTCTATCTCTTGTGCAATACAAGTGTGGTTGTGTGTGTATAAATGAGGGAGGGTGCCTCCCTATTTATTCTAAACTTCCCTACCAAATTTTACCCTAACTAAGCAGACCTTCCTAACTAGAAGGGATGACCTACCTAGACACACTTCATAATAATAATTATAATTCTATGGGTGCTATTTGTTGGAGCAGGACCCCGCAGCTACAGAAGAAGCTGCTAATTTTGGCGGAAAGAGAGAAGTTGGCGGAAAGAGAGAAGTTTAGCGGAAAAAGGACAGGGCAGAGCTACGATGGTGTAGCACGTTTCCAGCTGGAGAGCAGAGCTGGAAACCATGAATTTTGGGATAGAAAAGTCAAGAAGGCAACGGTACCAGAGCGGCCGAGAGAAGAAAGCTCAACCACTGCATTGAAGGCAGCGGCGGAAGACAGGAGGGCT
>LPNX010968103.1:1043162-1101408 GCA_001517045.1 Pseudotsuga menziesii | reverse complement strand
ACGTGACAAACATTGGTGTATTGATCTGTGATCTGTTTGTGTGAAGCGGCTATTCTTGGTGTTCGGTCCTTTGGGAGTACCCTGTGTACCCTAACAAAAAACATACACAGATGTATAATGCAATCTACAATGGAATAAAACACATTCATTTCATTCAAGCATTCATCATGTTCATAAATCATTAAACAATTAGTTTGCAGAGATTAAGCACAAGAATACTTATCTTGAAAAGAAGCTGGCCCGTAACTAGCTACGTTGGTGCAACGTTCCACCCAACCATAGGCCAGTGTGCTCATCAATCTCTCATCATCACTACCACCCCTGAGCTGGGAATGATTCCACAAGGCACTAGGGAACAACAGGCTCACACATAACCAAACCATACATTCACAATCAAGCCAACACATCGTTGGGTTTCACAGACTGCTAAGGAAACAAGACAATAACATGGAGAGGTCCTTGGTCTTACTCAGCTAAGCCAAACCATACATCAAACACACACTCATCCAATTAACATATGGTTCCTTGAACTTAGTTTTCCAAGCCATTACAAGGATACACCCAACAACAAGATACCATTGCTGGGTAAAGGACAAACGCCCTGGGAAACCAAAAACATAAACAACAATTGGGGAAAAACACTCTGAGTGAGCAATACGCTCCCATAAAATGTTCAATGGCGCTACTGAGGAAAAATGACCTCTACAAACTCTCAGATTGTAGATCCAAATTTAGGAACACATCAATGGCCACCACGAGAGCAAAAACAACCTCCCCCAAACCCATAGATCGTGAATCTTCTCGGGCCATTCACACAACACAACAAAATGGATTTCCCAGCTTGGAGAAAGTGAGGAAAATGCAAAAAATGTGAGGGAGGTTCCCAACTTACTCACAGAGGAAAAATATCCACCTCAAACCCAAAAATCGTGGCCCATTCCTTCCCATTCGTCCAACAACACAGAAAACAAATTCTGAGCATGGGAAAAAAAAGAAAACAACCCAAATTGTGAGGGAGACAAAAACGACCCCCAACAAACACTAAAACATGAATCTCTCCTTCATATGCACTCAACATCACCAGAACGACTTCCCCAACCATGGAGAGCATGGGAAATTGCAAAATCGTGAAGGGGAGAGCTCAACCCCCTTCCTACTGCGTGAGAGAGCCCACATTAGTGAGAATGGGTGAAAAATGAAAGTCATGGGTGCATAATGGTTTGGGCATGCCTTCCCAAGATTTTACTTGCCCCACAAGTCAAAAACACACTTTCCAAAAATGGGTGACTCCCCAAATTCGAATTTGACCTCCATACCTTTCCCATCCAAGGAAATAACTTCCCCAAACACTTCTAATGACTGTGCACAAAAGACAAAAAGGGTATTTGACCATTTAATGGGTTTTCCCTTAGACATTTGGCTTTTACTCATTGGCCCAGAGGTTGAATATTTCCCCCTCCCTATTCCTTGTGAAATCATGCCCCCATCTCTTTAACGTTGCGGTGCATAGCTAGTTGTGGTATTTTTATTAATTTGCATTTTACATGATGTCTCAAACATATCGTGCCTGGCTAGCACATAAACCATCGGTATCTATTTTAATCGCCGATACATAAGACACTAAATCCATGGTGGGGCATTTGCCTTTAACTCCACACCACGATTAAATACAATATTTACATCATATGCAATTCAATACCATGGGGTCAAAACCGGGGTGTTACATTATGGAGGTCTATCTTCATAAGGTTGCTTAAAAAATGAACCCAACAACAAAGTTCATCCCCTTCATCTAATTGAACCATAAATATCATATGCTTACATAATATCTTCACCAAGAACACACTCATTGACATTAAATGCTTGTAAGATTTACCATGTTTTATTATTTGTATACCTTAAAAATGAGTTTTGATCATAGCATTTGCATTTCTGTATTGTCTTAAAATTTATTTGCAACCATGTTCTCAAATAAAATTGTGATGAAAATGTATATTGCTGCAACTACTAATAAAGTTATATAAATGGTTTAGAATTAAATTAGTGACTTATGTTTTTAACTTGTACATTAATAGTGTAAAAATACTCTTATTATACATACAATAAAAACATTACTTTATTAATTTTCTACAACAACTGGAAAGATTGTTTTAACAAATTATTTAGAATTTTAAGTAGTGGTTCAAAATTATTCATGAATGATGTCAAAACCATACCAAAAAAATACATCTAAAACCATCATGATACAAATAAAAACATTTTAATTACGATCATTTATCATTTTGCTATTAAAAAGGGGTCAAATTGACAAATACATATTACCATGAATGTAACTGAAGATTCAACAAATGAATAATTACATATATGATCCAATGCAACCGTCATTCTGGATACCGCAGTGCAGCCAACATTTTGGATAATAACCGCAGTGCAACCATCATTCTGGATAATAACCATTGAACTCGAGGATTTCCAACATAACAAGCCTTTAACTTATAAGGAATGAGCATATAGAGGCCTCCAGAAAGCTGCATAAAGATGATCATCAGTAGTTGTACATGGTGCCAAAAAAGTTTAAAAATAGATTACATGTAGATACACATAAATAATAGCTCACAATTAATCAACATTTGAATTGAAAATTTTGTTCACCAATCCAATAGATGGATATTTGTAAGGGTAAGCATCTGGTAACTCAACCGGGATCTTCCAAACACCACATTCATAAGGGCCTAAAATGTTACACACAGTAGACATGTTATGTCATATCATAACTTGAAATAGAATTTCAAAACCAAATACGAATCTAACGATAATTTGGTCATTAAAAGGACTTGAAATAGACTTTCAAAAACAAATAAGAATCTAACAATAATTTGGTTGTTAAAAAGACTCTATTGTGAAAAAATAAAGAAACGATTTTGAGCGAGATTATGCTGAACATGGTTCAAGTATTTGATCCAATCTACAAGCTAAGTCTTTTTAGAGCATCATTACCTCTTCAACTTCATTTTATTGTTCTATAGAAAGACATAAATAAATAAATTATGTTAATCTCCATGAATGACCAAAGTAGTGGTATAGGAAAGAACTAGTATAGAAAGAACATGGCACTGAAAAGTTGCTAAACACTAAGACGGTAAAACAACGTGAACAAAGTAAACACTGCATACATAACAAGAGGACCCTAAACCCAAAAATCAGAGAAACTAAACTATTGCAACGATTGAAAGGAATAAAAACATCTTAAAAAGAGAAAACAAATAGAAAGAAAACAAAAAAAAGTTCAGTTTGATCATCTCTCAATCACTGGTTTTTGCTAAAATAATCAACAATCGTCAATAAATCAGAAATACAAAAAGCACACAGGCAGAATGTTAAAGAGAAAATTATCCAACAAGAAGAAAGACGGGGAACATGAGTTGAGCACATAAAACGAAGGTGTAAATTATGAGAGTTCAAGATGGCATCTTTTCAAGAAGTGTTTACTGAGAGATGATGAGTCATCTGAAAATAAATCCATGATTGACAACAATGATTCCATGCATGCATTAGCAGATGATGACATGAGTCAAAATTCTACAACCAATAGTAAGGACAATTTGTTGGAGGCAATCTAGGCTCTCTAGATAGGTCAACAAACAAACATCTTTTACTTGAGCCAGAAATGGGCACTAAAGATCAAATGACTAGAGAAGATACTGGTTTGAAAACAATATTTGAATTAGAATACATTAGTGGAAAGCCTATCCTAGAAATTAAGAAGGCTATATCACATGAGAAGTTGCTGCTCCCT
Source organism: Pseudotsuga menziesii (assembly GCA_001517045.1). NCBI lineage: Eukaryota > Viridiplantae > Streptophyta > Pinopsida > Pinales > Pinaceae > Pseudotsuga > Pseudotsuga menziesii. Next base: position 1,097,612 of record LPNX010968103.1, on the reverse strand, counting down.
GAGAGAGCCAATTCTACCATGGTTGAGAAAAATGTTTATCTCACTTATCCGAGAGAGAAATTATCCATTCACAAGAGGACAACAACAAATGAATCATTTATTGTTTCTAAACAACATATTTATATGGAATTATCTTGTACAGATTCAAAAAGGCGTGCAAGGGTTGATGTCGAGCACAAGATTACTGAGAACAGTGATCGACTGCATAGACAACAATGTTATGGGAAATTCCTAGTGGATGATTCATTCATGGTCCAAACCATATCTACAGTTCATGAGTATGTCAATAGAGAATGGACGACTGGCATAAATGTGGGCTCTAAGGTTACACCAATTGATAAGACTGAATAACCTTCCTGTAATGTCCCAAAAAGAAAATATGAAAAGTCTATTATCTGGGATCCTTTTGAATTGTATATGATGCTAGAGAGAAATTCTGAAAGAGACTCCCTAAGTCTAGCATGGAATCCTATGACAGATAACGATCCCCAAGTTTTAGTTAACAATGTTGATAAAATGTATCTTTATGAAGACTCCAATGGTCAGGCGAATGAACAAGGGTCTTTGCCAAGGAAACAAAATGATAAAATTGTCAAGTAACTATCAGGAATGAAAATAGGATGCAAGGATGGCCAATTGAAAGCAAAGCAAGTCCCAACAACGAAAAAAACTGAAATAGTTGCAAGGAGCGAAAAATCAACATAGTCATGAATATGGTTGTCATTGATGAAAATATTAATTACAAAGGACAAATGACAAGTGGCAAGATTGATGGCATGAGAAAGATAGATCACATGGTTTGAGGATATGGTACAACGTGGAGTTGACAAACAAGAAAAATCTTGGTGACATGGCTTAATAAGATTGGCACAAGACATGAAGACAAGATGACATGGAGGACAGTGACTTGGCATAAAAGACAATAAGAAAAATAACAAGTGGAAAAAAGGTGTAAATGCCAAGAATGGACAAAAGGAAAACGAGGATGACATGGGAGATGAAGTGGACAAGGAGAAGAGGCTATGGGCATCTTCCAGAACCATCTGTGTGCATCAATATTAAGGATGTGTGGGCATGAAAATGACAAATGAATATTGGATGGCATGGTGAAAAACTTGTTGGCTGTTGGCATGCTATGGGCATTCCCACACCCTAGCTATGAGCTTCCCATGTATTAATGCATGAAGACAGAGACGGGGATCACTTAATGGCTGAGCAATATCATTTAAATTTATTAAATGATAAAATAGACATAAATGAGACAAGTTGGATTCTATACTTAATAAGTAATTCTTGGTAATAAAATATTATTTGATGAATAAAGAATTAAAAATAAATATGAAGAAGTCGACTCCATTCAAATAAATTAATTTATTCTTTGACAGGTCGACTCCAAAAAATCATGAGAAATGAGTGTAAATAAGCCAACGTTTTGATTTTTTAATTAAGAAATTTGGATAAGCTTTGAGGAATTTCGTGGGCTCACTAAGGAAATTCGTGGAGCTTGAATGAGGCTGCCTCAGACCTGAGATTTTACAACAATGTATAATTTAGTTTTTGAAGTGAAAAGAGCTTGCAACTGTGATTTTTTTAAGGGCATCTCATGGAGTATACAGAGAGCTCTGATTTCTGTGGTTTTGTGGAGAATTTTGAGGGCTGTAACAACAATAGTTTATTAGCAGCGAAGTTTACTTGTGACTGTTTTGAAACAACAGAGAAGTGTTCTCCTTTACTGGTATTTTATTTCATGTTCACAGTCCCTCGATGGTGGCCAACAGTGTTCAACCAAAGTCATGGATGTTCTAAGTTTGGAGTAGTAGCCGAGATAAGTTTATGTGGACAAGAAGAGCGAAAAACATTCTTGGAGTCTTGGTATGAACATATTCTTGAATTCCTGTATATGAGCAATGAGAAGTGCATTGACATAAGCAAAACCTTGATGACAAAATAGACCTATGATGAATTGGTTTGATGATTGGCTTGACAAGTGATATTACCTTGATGACAATGACTTTCTTGATATCAACAGTATTGAAGTGATTTTTATGCACAGTGAAGAAGTGATCTCAGTCATAGTCCAAAATCCTTGAAGACTTGGAGATATATAATGACATGATCAACAACTAGTGCAGGACAGTATAAATAGCGACTCTTGGAGTCATGAGCGGTTGTGATACTTGGGTAGACTTGAATATTTGATGGTGACAGTTGTGATACGAGCAGTGACATGACAGTGGACAAGAAGATGACGTGGATAGACTGATGACATGTTTGTGACAGAGTTGAATATTGACATGACAGTGTTGATGTGATTTTGATATTTTTGATGATGTAATGTGACAAATATGTACTTGTAATACAAGCTGGGTCTTGTACATGTTTTCTTAGTAGGATCTAAGAAAAACTAGGCAGGGTGCTAGATAAGGAGTTGGGATCTTTGTTTCAGTAGGTGCTGAATTTCCTCACGGTCGCTGCCATTTGAAATACAAAAATATTACAATATTATATCTCGTATCTCTTATCCAATGTGTTGATGATTATGTGTATTATTTGATGAGTGAATTGATTATTGAAGCATATTCTTTTTATGAATATGATGTTGAATTGAATGTGAAATGATGACTTGATTTTTAGAGTTTGAAGAAGTTCGAATTTGAAGTAAGTCCAAGCTCACCGATTCACCCCCTACCCTCTCGGTGAGCCATTGTGTCTAACACAATTATGTGCCCAACAATTATGTTCATTTAAAGCAGGTTTACAAAATTCCAAAAAGAAGAAGGAAGAGGAGGAGAGGAAACAGATTGAAGATCTGAAGGCACAGAGACAACAAAGAATTGCAGGAAGGACAGTTTCAACTATAAATAAATTGACAACTAACTCCCATATGTCAAGGAAGCAACAACTGAAAGCTATATACCAACAAGTAAATTATCTAATGTTAAGAAGAAGAACAACCAAGATCTTGTTTTGCAGATGGGGAAGCAAGGTGATGGATTAAAATCCAATGGCATGGTTTCAAAGTCAACTGCAAATGACTTGGATAATTTTAATTCAAAGAAAAAGTAGTCACTTTTTGCAAAGAAGATTTATTTACCTGTCAGTGAAAAATATTCCTACGTGCTTTTTTTATTTTGCTACTGTCGTAGATGTCATTCAAATCATCCCTACTTGCATAGGTATAAGAGAATTTTCCATCCAGTCCCATGACCAAAACAACAAGAAAATGAACACAATAAAAATTAGTGTTATCTAGAATTTCAAGCAAACTCCAAGAATTCACCACATAAAACTTGAATCCATGCCTTTTTAGGTTTCATGGATTGGCCAAAATAGACAAGAAAGAAATGAGGATTGAAGTCTCAACCTTGTAAAATATTGTAACATAACCATGACATTAAAACCAATGGTTAAAGGTTTTAATATGGATTATACTTTACATGAGCAATAACACATGAATAAACCAAAGACCTAATAAAAAATCTCTATACTCAAATAAAACAATTTTGAAAAGAATAAAGCCCTTTAATAAAAATAACAAACATATGAGAACAAAGATAAAATCTATAGCTCAAAATTTATGTTTGCCTCCAATTTCAAAACAAGTTCCACTACATGAAATTATAGATAGAAATATTACCTCACAAATTTTGCAATTGTCTATCAAAAATATATCTTTATTGTGGCTTGGGACATTGCGAGTCTTGGATTATCAATGATTGGTTCACCAACCAAAATAATAATTTCCAATTTTCATATAGCAAACAATAAAAGATTTAACAAGATAAATCATTAAAAAAATGGATAACATATTTAAATCAAAGATTTTGATTTTAAATTGACAAGGCACAATGGTCAAAAGGTGGCATATAAGCAAGTGCAAAGTCCTGGATTAACAGAGATTTGTTCACTAACCCAATTTTTTTTTTACAAATTTACACATAGCCAAAAGATGAAAGATTTAGCTCAACTTCATATTTGCTGAAGGAACCTATGTATGAAGATGAGATTGCAGTTAGAGAGTTGAAGAATGAATTACTTTCTGAAAGTAGTTCTGAAGTTCAGAGAAAACAAATAAATTTTGAAGAGGGAAATGTCCACAGTGGCATTAAGTGAAAGGAAAATTTCTTTCAATAATAGAATAACCCGGATACAAGTAACGTATAAATGCCATAAAGGTCAAGTAATACAAAATAAGATGTATGATAGATGATAGATTACAATTGGTAGCCACCCTTATATATTGTGTGGACAACCATGAATGAAGGTCCATGTCCCTTAACCTAGTATTACATATCGCTAGTTAATATTTAATGTATTATTGTTGTAGTTACATTGCCTTCCCCTTAAGGGAAGCTTTGTCCTCAAAGCTGTATTGATAGCAATGTCAGATTTACTTTGAACGATCGTCTTGGGATCCTTTCCTTTTTGTATTTGCGACATTTGAGGAAATGAGCCGATACAAGTTATAGATTCCCTAGGTGAATTGTCGCATCATATCCGCTGTGGTCCATCCCAGATCTATTTTTATCGGAGCTCTGGGATCATTTTGTGGGACGGTTCTTCTCAATTGTTGCTTAGTATGTCGATATTTTCGCAAGTCCACATAATTCTTCTATGAATATTCATTTTGACCTTGTCGTTGGTCAAAATTCCGATTATAATTAGGATGTCTGTAAGGTGTAGGTGTTGTTTGTTCTTCTTTCTTTTGGACTGCGGCGAGGACTGTCTTCACTTCCTCGATTTGATTTTTGGGTGCATTTTCCTGGATTTGTGCTTCTTGGTTCTCTAGTAGTTTGTTATGATTCTGAATCTTTTCGATTCTTTCATATTGCGACTTTTTTTCAATTTCTAACTCCTTGATTTGATTATGCAGTTCTTGATTACGATTATTTAGACACTCATTTTCTTCTTATTTTTCTAGTATTTTTCCTTCAAGGTCTTCACCGGAGTGTTCAATTTTTTGATCTTTGTAATCAATGTTTTGTTATGATTTCGTAGTCAAAAAATCTCTTTGGTATTGCTTGATAATACCTTGTTGACTTTTTTCAATTCCAAGTTATGTGTCTTCTTATTGTCGTCATATTGTTGTTGGAGTCATTCTTTTTGTTGTTGATGATGATGTAATTCTGTTTCCTGATTTCCTAACTTTTCATATACTTGCGCCAATTTATCTTCTTTGTCGATGACGACTTTGTTAACACGACTAATTTCTTCTTCCAATTTGATAATATTTTGATACGGATGTTCTTCGACTTTTTTTGACTTTATTACCTGGTCGTCAAGTTTTTGAATGATGCCTTCCAGACGTGATATTTTCTCATCTTTATCTGCTAGCCTTTCTATGAGTTTTCTTTTACTATCTTCCAAAAATCCAATATTCATTTCCGAGGTAGTAATCCTTAGTTTCTGTTTGTCGATTTCGAATAGGAGACTATTATTGGTGATTTCGCACTATTTTAGCTCATTCGAAACTGGTCGTAACTGTGAATGTAATTCTGCTATCATAGTCCCCATGACTTCTTAAATTCCAATTTTTGACCTGGTCTTCTTGTTTGATAGCGGATTTCGGTTGCTTGATGAGTCTTATTTTCTCCTTCTATATAATAATTGTAATTGCTACAATTATTAAATAATATTTATTAATAATTTTTTTTTTTTGGAATATTTTAATAACAATAATATTATTATTATATTTTCAAAAGTTTTATATATGTTGAAAAATATAGTATAATAAATATTATTATATTTTTTTTGATATAGTGTAATTTAGGGTTTTAAAAATTACGTTTTTCGCGTGGAGCAGGTTGCGTGGAGGCGGCAAGAGGGAGAGCGGCATGGACGGTGATGGGGGTGGCATGGAGGGAGAGAGCATGGAGGGTGATGGAGCTGATGGCGGCGATGGAGGCGGTGGATGGAGGCGGGATGGTGAGTGGAGGTGGAGGATGGGGCAGGTGCGCTAGGATGGGGCAAGTGCGTGGAGGTTGGAGGGCGCAGAGGTGATGGAGGGCACATGCAGATGGAGAGGTGGAAGGTGGAGGATGGAGCTGGTGCATGGATGGAAACGGGGAAGGACAGGAAGCTAGAGGAATGGGAAGGAGATGTCGTGGGAAAGTGGGAGGAGAGGCGGTGGGCAACGATGGCAGGAAACGTCAAGTGATGGAAGATGGAGCAGCAGAATAATCATGAAGGGAGTCACAGGTCATGGAATTGGGAGCAGGGAGGACGATGCAATAAGGATAGTGGGTGTGTGAGAGTGCAGTGGGGATGATAGTGGGAAATGTTGCAACTGTGGAGGGGAATGTGCATGGGAGGAATGCGTCATAGCAAAGGGAATGGAGTGTTGTGAGAGAGGTAGAAAATATGGCGTGTGGAGGGAATGTGGAACAATGAGCAGTCCAGGTGGAGAGGGAGTGTCAGTTAAGAGGGCACTAGGAGCAGTGAAGGGAGTTGGGACATGATGGGGGAGCTGCGTAGAGGCAGAAACAATGACTTGAAGAGAAACCGATATGGAGGGCCAGGAGAATGACTGGGATGGAGAGCGCATGGGAGAGAGGAGGGGAGTGAAATGGGTAGCGATGGAATGGAAGGCTTGATCTAGGGAAACCCTAGAATTTATGGATAAAAAAACACGATTCAGAGAAGCTCTAAGATGATGGCCACTGGCCAGATACAGTTGGATTTGATACCACTAAAAGAAAAATTTCCTTCCATAATAGAATAACCAATACAAGTAACGTATAAATTCAATTAAGGGCTAGTAATGTAAAATAAGATGTATGATAGATGATAGATTACAATTGGTATCCACCCTTATATATTGTGTGGACATCCATGAATGAAGGTCCACGTCCCTTAACCTAGTATTACATATCACTAGTTAATATTTAATGTATTATTATTGTTGTTACATTAAGGATATACGGGTGACAGAAAAAGAAGAAGAGGACAACTAGAAACTTGAAGATGATGGTGTTGAATATGTTTTGAAGCAACATTGGAGAAGGTACTTAAATGTATTAAGCATCTTTTGGTTCAAGTGCGAGGATGACTGGTTCAAACTTGATGTCGAAGGATGCAGACGATGTGTTTTTATGTATGGTAATTTTTGCGTAGAAGAATGGCCGAGATATAGTAGTCTTGCTGGGTATAAGAAGTTGAAAGGGTTGTAGATAGAAAAAAAAAGATCCTATGTCTCTTGTGCGTCCCTAAGTGGATCAAACAGTGGGAGCATTACAGTACAAGGTTTGTAAACCTAGAAGGTTACATCCAATAAGACATGATGATAGCAGAGCTTATGGACAGTTGCAAACAAAGGTTTGGGACCCAAGAAGATAAATACTGAAGACACATGACCATGTACAATGCAAGAAAGATAGAACATTTTGTGAACTTTGAGGAAAAACATCAACCAACTTTTACAAGATAGATCATCCATACATGTCTAAGGAGGAAACATAAATATCCCAGTTCATTATATCTAAGGAAGTGCTCGGGGAAGTGTACTAATATCAATACCCTTAGAGGATAAACAATGTCATCCTAAAGACATCCAATATGATGCTAAAATACTCAATCATCCATACTCGAAAACAAAGCAACCAAAAGGTTGAAGAGTAGGAGGTACAAGATTTTCTCTATAAGAGTTGTAGCTTATCTTCCCCAATAGCTATTTCCTCATAATATTCAGTGAAGGAAAGTAGGCTCACATCCATGGGGAGCGCTTCCTTGGATAATTTGTCTTCCCTCTTATTGTGTTCTATAAAGACATGATGAAAGTCTAAAGTGTGAAATAAGGCTTTCAACTCCATAATGTTGTCACACCAACCATCCAGATCGAGGGCAAAGAGAGATGCCTTATCATCTAATCCCAATTAATGATTACAGAAGAGTCCCCATATACATGGAGAGAGGGAATGCCAATCTCTTTTGCAAGAAATAGTAGAGCCCAAAGAGCCAATAATTCCACTCTGGTGTTGCTGCTATGCCCACATCCCATCTCGGTGCTCTGGTGTAGGTTCTCTTATATAGTCTATGTGAAGATATTTGAGATTTGATGAATGTTAATTTTTGTAGAAGAATTTAGCTGTGCATAAACCAAAGAAAACCACCCCAATACTAGGGTTTTACCTCTATGAAAACTCCAAAAACCATGATGCCAACCAACTATCATAAAAAAGTGCATACCAACTCAAAGTTTCCACACGCATGGGCTCAAAAAATTATCCAATGATAACGCATGAGTGAAGAAGACTACGAGTGAAACCCCCACAAGAAAGCAACACTTGGAATAGGTCAAATCACTAACTAACTACATGAATATGTGTTCCCAAGCTGCCAAGTGTGAAGGACCAGGATCCATGTGTAGGATGCCTTAAGATGTGTAAATGGTTGACAAATTGAAAAATAATGAGAAATAGGTCTTCCAAGGGATGACACTAAGCTCAAGCACATGGGGGTGCAAGTCCAACAAACCATATGGAAGAATTTCAAACCACCATGACTGAAAATTTCTACAAGAAACTAAACAATGAAAAATTTAAGTCTACTAGAGACTGCACTTTGTAATTAATTCTAGAATTTATAAACACATACCATAGAAAAATATATTGGAAACAAAATAAGCTGATTGTGAAAACCTGTGACTTCTTTTCATTACTTCTAAAAAAAATCTGCTACAAGAAAACAATGAACTGCTAACTGCTCAATCGATAAGTAAATAAATAAACCTATACTTTTTCCTTCTCTTTGAGATGAAAATTGCATACAATGAATGTGGAGCACTATTGCTCTACAACTAGAGCAGATCAATCTAAACATTTGGACCGGAACACCAATGGCTCTTGGTTTTCTGTGGGATGAAAAGTCAAAATGAAAGTCAATATATATAGATATACAAGTTTGGGGACAAAATATACTGAAAGTAATTAAATATTAGCAAAAATAAATATCCATACCTGCATCCCCAGTGGAAATTGTGAAACTAGAATTTCCTCAACATCTATATTTGTGCCATTAACCTCTGTTTCTTTTGGGTCAAACAAATTTGTATCATCAATGTTGTCATCATTCATGAATTTTGTATACTGCATAAATTTCATATAATTTATAGACATTAGATTTTGAGAATAAAAACATTAGATTTCATATAATAAATTTCATATATTATAGCATACTTACGTACCATGCCTCTATTTTTTATTTTGTTGATCGACAACTCACTTATAATTGTCTCTACAGTACGTTTCATATTTCTCAAGCTCTAATCGACTCATAATTTTCAAGTGATCATCATAATAATCATCAAATGGGCCTTCGTCCATACTGGATGGAGATGAAATAGTATGTAGGCCGATTTCCACCCCTGCCAATGCAGCCCCAACATGATCTCTTATCTCTTCCCTCACCCCTCTTGCTATTAGGGATTTCATTTCCAACTCCTCTGGTAAAGATGTGAATCTAGTATGTGGCTGTACTAACCGAGGCATCAGATGCCTTTAATGAACATCTCATCGTGCATCAGGTCATTCATATGTACGACCTTTGCCAGCACCATAGAAACTGGATCCTGTATTTGTATAGTCGGGGTTCATGTTAAACTGGAACTCTGTAATCAACATATTAACAAAATACTGAGGAACCTCATCATTATTTGGGAACTTCCCATATGCACACAGGAACCTCGAATAAATATGTGGTGCAATCAATGGATCATTGAATCTTGCGATCTTTAGACATTTTTTGTCTTCAGGCCACAAGTCAAAACATGAAAAAACATTTCTTTTGTGACAAATTTTTTTACTTCTTCAAACTTGTGGCAACCCATCATTGAAAATTGCCTCCTATGAATCATGTCATGAAAAATATGGGTTGATGGTCCGACCCCAAGATATGTCTCAATCAAACTATTCAGATTGTGCAAAACAATCTAGAGACATTGTTGAGTGCCAAAAGAGAGATTTGAACAATCAAGTTCTGCCTGCAATCTTGAGGAATGCTCCTTCATCTCTTCTACTGTCAACATAGCGATGTTGTCTTACCAAGGAGTCTCCTCAGGAACATCTCTAGGATGACTATAAAGAGGATCACATCTTTCATTATGAGCACACTGATGCACCCGATGACGTCTCCTTGTCTTGAGAGGTGGATTAGGATCAGGAGCAGTAAACCCTGTAAGAAGTAAAATGCACGTGCAAGTATTAAAATATATATATATATATATATATAAAATTTTTCAATCAAATTATACACATTTAAATAAAATTTGTTCACTATAAATACCTGATGCATCCTCTTCTTCCCCATCATTATTGTTAGAATGTCTAGAAGCCCGTGTACAAAACCAAAAATTGGCAATCACATGTAAGTTAACAAGAAAAATCACTATTTTTTCACAAATAAAACAGTCATGTAAAATAAGAATTCTAGTCAGAATGTACATGTAAACCATCTCTACCTGGGGATGGTGTATATGAGGAATAAGACACTAAGTGTGTCCTATGTGTTTGTCCATCGGGCCCTGTAGACCCCTCAGACATATGTTTGTCATGCTGAAAGCCACCACCTGTGCATGTAACAAGATCTTAGAAATATGTGTAAAATAAGATTTATGTTTATATAGACTTGAGCATGAATTAAATAATAATTGAATTTACCTGACGATGACCTCAGGGAGTGTGGCTGCATAGTATCTAAGATTGCTTTAGCCTGGAGCTGTAAAGCTGTGCATGATAATAATTTTCCACATATTAAGAAACATGCCAGACAAGAATTCTAGTAATAATGTATGTAAACAATATATACCTGAAAATGGAATCCTACGCGTTTATCCACTAGCCCCTGTAGACCCCTTAGACAGACGTCTGTCATGCTGAGAGCCACCACTTGTAGACAACAAGATCTTAGAAAGATGTGTAAAAGAAGATTTATGTTTATATAGACTTGAGCATGAATTGAATAACAATGGAATTTACCTGACGATGACCTTTGGGTGTGTCGCTGTATAGTATCAAAGTTTTCTTCACCCTGAAGCTGTGAAGCTGTGCATGCTAAGAATTTTCCACATATTAAAAAACATGTCAAATTTAAATTTACCAAATTTAACATTGTGCACTTGTGCATGATGAGAAATTCTCACCTTAAAAGCATGTCAAAACGTGTCAAACAAGATAAATATATTTCAGATTAACAATAAAAAATACCTGACTGCATCACATGTCTTGGTCTAGCACTGATGGTACCGTCACCATAACTTGTGATTTGTTCTCGTTCTTGTTATAAAATTTCTATGACTATCATTCCCACATAATTGTTGTTCTTGGTAAATCTCACTATCATGGAATTTCACATTTGCCTTAAATGTTCACAAGCGCATTTCCGAGGTATTACAACTATTAACTGAGGATAAGATATTTCTTAACATACTTGAATTTTTTACTGAGCACTTCAAATGCACATTCCGAGCATTATACGACCCACACTTCTTGTTGGGGGTTGAGAAGGGTAGAAACCAAACAATACCCCAAGGTCATGACTCCAAACTTGAAATTGAAAGGATGGATAATAAAGACACATACGAGGAGGAAGAGCCATTCTAAAGGTCAAATATGATACCTTAAATGTTGTGGCTCAAGCATTCCCAAATCCGGAACACCCCTAGTTAGAAAGAATGACTTTCTCTCAACCTTCACCCCCTATCCCTTATCTCTCAACAATTTGGTCCAATAATTCAAGGTGTGCCTCCTCCATATCAAGCCTCATCTAGAAACTAATAAGTACAAGACAATTTTCCCCTTGGTTTAGAATATGGGACCTTAGTTCTTACAACCAGTAAGGAAAAGTAAACAACTGGACAACAAATATAGGAAAGAGAATATATTTTGGTGTACATGGTTCATGAGGAGGAAGAAGCATCACTATAACAAGAAAAAATAATTGATTGAATAGGAATTGTTGAATACGATGATTCCTCGAGTGACATATTTAATGGGGCTGCAAGATACACATCTAATGGTAGACCTTGCCAAATGAACATCATGCCACAAAATTCAGTCCCCAAGGATGGTTATGCATCCCAAACTAGAGCGAAACACATCACGTGGTCTTCATTTGGAAGCCCTGTAAAATTATGTTGTTGATTAAGAAACACATCTTACTTGGGATAAGAGAGGCTTTATTGGACATCTCTTTTCCTTCTTTGCAAAAAAGAGCACAAAACCAGAGTGTGAAATCATTGGAAATTTGTTAGATACATGCCCCTATTCTTCAAAATTATAGGAAAAAAGTGTTTTTATATTGAAATAACTTATCATGTTAAAGGGAACCATGCCCTAGCCATAACCAATTGGGCCCTTGATCCATTTGACAATTCCATTCTCAACAGATTGTGGAAAATCCACTTACACCTATTGGCTTGGGAAATTTGGAAAGAAAAGAACAAAAGGTTTTTTTTGTGATCAAAGTCGAAAGAATAAAGTAGTCTATGCAATCATAAAGGATACATTCATGACATCCTTCAATTAACATAGTGGTCTAATAAGGATTTTCAAATGAATCCCAAGATGCAGGTGACATTGACCTTTTAGATCACACTTCCCCCATTGCACATGACACTCGTAAGTAGGATAGGTGGCTAGGGGAAGGCTCCATATTCCTTGCTTATCAAGGAAGAATGGGACATTAAAGCACATGCACTCATGAAAAAGAGTTTCAACTACAACATATTTGGGAAGGATTTCGGGGGAATACAAACACTGAAGTAAAGTTTTCCTTTAGAGGCCCTTAGAGGCCTTAGGGTCTAAATTGTTGGACCTTGGGACCTTAAGCTTAGAAATTTAGGCCTATTTGAGCCTTAATATTTGATATTTAATCCAATTTCATACTTAATCTCTAAAATGTTGACACATTTGGACATAAATTAGATCTGAAATTTCAACCCAACTGGGACTTATTTCTCAGAAATCTCAGCCAAATTGAGCCTTCTTGATCCGAAATTTCAACCTTTTTAAGACATATTTCTTCAACATTAAGATTTTTCTTTTTGTGAGTAAAATCATTTTGGGCATGAAAAGGTCACAAATAAAATATTTCTAAGGAGTGACTTCTCTTGGAAAAATTCCTAACTGTTTTGGATTTTGCTTCAAGGGCACTTCAGAAATTTGGAAAAAGATAAGATAGATGGTCATGATGAAGCTTTAATACCAACACAAGTTGGGAAGTTAAAATTAGCTCTTTCACTTACAACTCTATACTCCTCGGGTCTTCTTAATCACTTACACACGTGCAACAACATCATATAGATCGAAGGGAAAGTGCTAAAACTAATTGAGGAATGCACAAACGTGATGATTGATATAAGAATTTCTCAAAGATATTCTTATAGACATACTATCCAACGATGTGCCAATATAGTTAAGATGAAATTGATGAAGGATGGTTGATGGAGAGTACAATTCGTTCATTCATCCTTGATCCAAAAATTAAGGTGGGTCCTCGATCTACATGAATGGGGGAGATATCAAGAGCTCAACAAAAAGTGATGCATTGGGCGAAGCTTGAATATCTGTTGTTATAATTACATGTAAACTTTGAAGCATAAATACATAATCTTTCTTTTCCAGTCACCTATGCATTTAGTAAGTCAATATGGTTCCCTGTAAACTTGTCTTCCGATATGGTCAATAATCATACATGTGCATGCATTTTCAGAAACCTCATCCTTTGTATTGAATATATGTTTTAATGAATTTTATTTCTATGTAGCATAAATAAAAAGGATGATTTATAGTCTAGGTCCCAAGGCTTGATAGATTTGGGATTAAAATACTTTCACCAAGCACCATCTGATGTCTCTTAGGTGTTTCCTTCATTGTGACTCACCATGATGGCGATGTGTTACTTTTATGGTCATCCATAGTAGCGGGCGTGAAGATGGATTTATTTAGCTTGTAGGGGAGGGAGTATCAATTGGTAAACCAGAATCATAACCTATGGAGGCAAGTGAGGAGAAAGAAAGGGTCGTAGGAACAGATCCCTCATTCTCAGAGTTAGTTATTTTCAATTATACACACTACAGTGCAAATAATCAAAACATGCATGTACTAGGATATAAAATTATGACTTCACATTCCTCTTACCGTGGCATTCCCTTCATCTTGGCGTGAGGTGGAACTCTGGTTCTCCAATTCCAAGTCCTAATTGAGCCCGTTATCTAGGTAAGGTTCGCCCCTACACGTTTAACCCCTTCCCCTCACAAATTCGGGCAAGGTTACAGAAGGTTACAGGACCTAGCTATGCCTCGACTAGCTCTAATGCTCACTCTCAAACTCTATCAGCAGCTAATGGCTCTCGAAACACACATGAAATGGGTTCCCAAACAAGAAAACTCTATTTGCAAGCTCGAAAACATAATGGTTGGGTTTGTCGAATATACTATTGAATACAAATGTTGGGACTGTGGTGTTAAAACCCTATTCTATGTAGTTATAAGTGAACCAGTGTCACCTTTATATTCTGGTTTGAATGGTCCAATATAATTAAAACCTCTTCGAGATATTCCCCGCGAATATAAATTATTTTATTATTGATGTACAATGAATATTTAAATCAGTGGATATTTAACCGACTAAAGGTATATTTCCACAACATATTTATGTCAATATTATTCAACTCATAATTCTAGTTGTGCATATTGGAGATGACCGTTTGGCATAATGATGATAAGTCTATAAAATCTCCTTAACATAAAAATATTCACCAACTGTTCCATGCCCCACAGTTCTCACATGTGCAGCTCCAGGTCACCTGGGCGTGCAACAATTACTGTTTGCTAGCACAACTCTTGGATAGCGGTGAAATGCTCCTTGCATGCATTATCAGGGGTTCCTACCCAACCAACATAAGACTGATAGATAACCAGTTCATTAACCTCTGTCAACCATGAATTAGAATGCAAGTAAACACTCGTAACTATTCCCATTACTATTATTCAATATATCCTATAGTTACCATACCTTATCGAGCTTGTACAAGCTTAGTAGTTAAGATAGAGAAAATCCCTAATCAATCATCTGTATCCATTGAACCCTATCCCACCGTGTCTGAACTAACCACATTTTATTACGAGTGTTTTCATAATATAAGATCTCGAATCAATGGGTTCCAATCAATTACACTAGTTTAAGCTGTTACATTAGCTTAACTTAACCATATGAGCTTTGTAAGTATAAGATAGCAACAACTATGCTTTGTATTTTTTATAATCTTAACTTACATAGAATACTGATATAACTAGGGTTCTTCTAGTAGATATATTTATATCACTGTACAATATGCTCATACATTATGGATATTACGTAGCTAATACATTTACTGTAAGTATTAGTAGTAAGCTCCGTACTCATTACTTAGCTTGATGCTTCTTCTTATTCCCATTCATTTATGGTGTTCATGTTATCCTTATTGAACTAGCGTGTTTACCATAGTTCTTACTCATGCTTATCTCTTACTCGTGCCTATCTATGATGTTGTAGATAGAGATAGTTAACATACTTATTCCTGTAATCAATGATCCTTACTAATCTAATAGAGTTGTTGTATAAGCTTTTATACCCTATGGAATTACCTCATACCCAGTTGATGAATCGACTCATATCTAAGCTCCTTATTCAACCATAGGTTTCAAAAGTAAATGACTCTACTAGCCAGGTACCCCGACTCTATACCCATCCTATATATTAGGCACATAACCTAGATGATTAAAATACTAGGATTAAAACCTAGAATCATGTTAGTAAGCATGATTTGGTAGAATATTGGTACACAATTAGCCTCATTACATGTGTTCTTGCTTCTGTAAGCATCATTGTAACAAAGGTAACCAATATTGTTTCAATGGTATTAAAGCTATTTCCTAATATGGAAAGAGCTAACCCCTTGTGATACTAGTTCTGTAATCATCCTTGTTATCCTTTGTATTAGTAAATCATAAGAGTAATGGTAATCATAGTAATAAGATATTTATAGCTAAATCATAGCTATTACTAGTGAACAATGCTTAACGGGACCAACTGTATACGTGTACTCTATGAATATGAAGTAATATCCTTTTTTTTTAAATTTATTTTTGTATTTAGGTGTATACAATTAAGCTTCTCCATATATGCCTTACACAAAAGCTATTGCATTAATACTAAAACCACTAGTAACTAAGGAAGAACATAAGCTTTATGATGTTGTATATTGAGGTTGATTAGTTATATAGCTTTGATGAAGTTGCATATGAGCTTATACATTGAAGCTATGTTTTACGTAACCTATTGAGTGATACTTATAAATAAAGTACAGCTATATATAAAAGTTAAGCCTTATAGATTCAATGGAAATCACACTAATGAGACTTATGAATAGAATATGAACCCAATACATTTAATGGTATGAATGAGTATTAGGTATAAACCCATATTAGGTAAATAGTATAGAGAATTACCACTATGCTTAATAATGTTGTGTGTTAGATCTATACCCATACTAATAATAAAACCTTATCACTCTATGAAAGCTTATAATCTGTATGCCCAATTTGCACAATGAATCTTGGTTAGATTAAGATAAATACGTAACATGATTGGTAGTATGGACTGGTTGTAACTAAGCATCATATCAGCTTAAAAGAAATGGTTATGACTATAACACTTGTTACTCTTACACTATTCATGGAATCAATGTGTTCATTACTTAAGCATACATAACCTTTGAATTACAGGAGATTTAATACGTATAGATTAGGAGCCTACAAAAACCTCTAATTAGTGATACAACTATAGCCCGTTTCTGATATGAGTAACTATTAATCACAAAGATCAGTGTAAGCTATTATGGAGATTACTATATATGTATAAACTAGTGGTTACATATTGATTCATATGCAATTGGGGATTTACCCTATTGGTGCTTCTCTTACTTGTCATATAGGGATTCAGACTATGTTACAACTATTGAATGCATTCTATTTACCTATGTTATGACATGATAACTAGTAGTGATTACGTGATGACTATGCTTACTCTGCTCATAAATCTTAGTCTATACGAACTGCTACTTATCTCTTCCTTTTCCTATAAATAGGTAATTAATATTTTCCTCTATTCCCTATGATTCCCATAGGTCATTCACCAAATACACACCTAATATAGGAAGAATTTGCATATCAATAGGTATACTACTCCCTTATTTTCATAATAGTATTTATTAGATTAAGTTGTACAGTAGTGACCCACTGTTCGTATTACTCCTATTAAGTAGATATAGCAATGGTAATACATTGTTTTTATACAAAGGATCTAAAATCTGGACCTTGCTTACTGTGAACTAAGAGCTTGGTTGGTAGAGTATACTAATGGTAATATTTTACCTTAATTAAAGGTTATATACCAGAGATGTCAAGATTGATTACTACCTAATACCAATTGTTGGTTGACCAAGGGGAATAGAAGAAATATGGTGTATAAGTTGTAGCTCAAACGACATAGGTAATCAATAGTTATATGTAACTAGTTAAAATCCCATAGTAGTAAGATGAGCTATCCGTATGGGCTGTGATCCCGATAATTATCAATAATAATGGGGTTTAATCTCTATCCTAACCATACATAAGCTATACCCAGGATCTCTACTAATATAGTGTACGATATTACTATGGAACCGAGCAATGTATAAGTTGTATTCCTTATGGTATTCATTCTACTTGATCTGATATGGAACTCATATGATACTAGCTCGATATAGTGTAATTACCATGGATTCACTGTCAGCAATCACTGTAATTACATAAGATAGGTTATACGTAGTTATGAAGTGAAGGCCCCAGGCAATGTTCAACTCGAGAAAACATAATAACTAGGATTTTATAGTGAGAAGGGTGTGAAATATTGCACTACCATTTGGGTGAAATAGATGCCACCAAGACAACTACATTGAGTGTCTTTAGACGGACATGTGGGAGTATGACTATCAGGTAGGTGTATGCATTGAATTAATGGTAAAAACTGGTATAAAATTCTGATATAAAATCAATTATTTTCAATTATACCCACTACAGTGCAAAGAATCAAAACAAGAATGTACCAGGATATAAAATTATGACATGACAGTCCTCTTACCGTGGACTTCTCTTCGTCTTGGCATGAGGTGGAACATCGGTTCACCAATTCCTAGTCCTAATTGAGCCTGTTATCTAGGTAAGGTCCGCTCCTGCGCGTTTAACCACTTCACCTCACAAATTCAGGAAAGGTTACAAAAGGTTACAGGCCTAACATAACTATGCCTCAGCTAGCTCTAATTATCACTCTCAAACTCTATCTGCAGCTAATGGCTCTTGAAACACACATGAAATGGGTGCCCAAATAGGAAAACTCTGTTTGCAAGCTCGATAATCCCTTACCAAGCTTGAAAAGCCAGAAAATCCAAAAAATGATGATGATGGTCGACAAAAACGCACATGAAATGGGTGCCCAAATAGGAAAAATCTATTTGCAAGCCCGAAAACCCCTTACCAAACGTGAAAATCTCTTACTAAGATCGAAAAACCTGGAAATTATGGCGATGGTCGACGAGAGGGTTTTTCTTTATATATTTTAATATTTCTCGGCTGAGAGTTGAAAATGAATATAAACTCTCAGCCGAGAAACATTTCCAAGAGTTTAATATGAAAAATATGGCAATACTCTCGAACGAGAAAGTTTAATATTCTCGGCCGAAAAATTTTCTGACTATGGAAGAACTCTCAGACGAGAGAATTTTAACCATGGTTAATTTCTCGTTCGAGATATATTAAACTCTCAGCCGAAAAAATATGTAGACTTTTTTTTGGGTCGAGAAACTAGAAATTATACAAAAAAAAGCAAATTGTCACAGAATTGTTTCCCAACTTCGTGTTTTCACCCAATGCTCAGGCTCACAAACACCCCTCTAAATAAATGGCTAAGTGAATGTGATACTGATCCTATAGGATTCGTATCCTCATGAAAAATAATTAAATAAATTATTCACATGTTTAGTTATGAAGACGAAGAGACAAACACATTTGGGGAATCAAAATACAAAGGTCACATGGTCATGTATAAATGTAACTCTTCAATCAAATGAAAAATCAATTTGGGAGATACTCTGACAAAGGGCATATTAGGGGCCTAACCTAACCCCACTACTTTATCAATTTACAAATCTACGAGACCCATTAGCTAGTTAGTGGGTAGTGACTTAATGTAAAAGGTACATTTTATTGAATAATTCCCCTAGGTGGTTGACCCTCATCAATAGGAGGACCACAAGTAGTTAGAAGCAATTTGATTATTAAATAACTACATATAAAATAGTAATATATGTAATGTTTTGTCCATAATTGTTATCGTATTTGGATATTTTATGTTGGAGGTTTCCCTCTTGAAGAGGAAATCAAACATAGACATCTATTTTGAATATCATTAATACAAGAGATCCTATTAGGGATTATCTATTTTCTCTTGTGTTTTTATTGCTCTAAATTTATGGGGTTAAGTACATTACATGTTGGATATATTTTATAATCTTGTTACCTCCTATATCTACACACAATATAAGTCCAATATTCTATACACAAACCCTAGGGAAACTCTTGAAAGTTCTATCCACTTCCAAATTAATCGAACCTCCCTTCACTTTAGGTTGACCCTGCTTTAGAAAAGGGTGGATTCCCTAAGATCAAAGCACTAATTTGTCTATTATCACAAATCTGAAAATTAATTTAGTGGTTCTTGTATTTAATAATGCTCTTTAGAAAAAAATGGATGAGAAGAAAAGCAAGACTAAGTGCCTTTCCTTTTGGGAAAATGGAGTCAAATCAATGCTTTATGAAGAAGCTTGTAATATGATGGATAAATCAACAAGTTATATTATACATGAACATCATTAACTAAATTAACCACTTTGGTGCAAATAACTATCAATAATCTCATTAATATGTTCTATCATTTCCAATTCAAAACCAACCAACATATCATGCAATCAACAAAGTAAGGAGATCAACAACACTTATCACATGTGAGTGAACAACAACCTTAATCTTCATTAGAAAACATTAATTATATTAAGGGGCAAGGAGTGCATGAATACCTCTCCAAAATATTCCATAATAAATGTGTAATAGATATGAAGATAGAGACATACATCAACAGAAATTGGCATGGAATCCAAAGCATTAGTGTGATCTATACTCCAACATAAGATAACATAATTCACCAAATATTTTCCTTCCCTTATAACCTGCAAATTCACAATATCATTGTCCCTCTAGGGGATATTCTCTCCACTTGAACTCCTCTTTTTCAAATGAGGAGAGGTCATCCTTTTATAGCAGTTTCTCAAGTAATTTCTCAATTAGATAATTATATTGATTTCTAGATCCATTATTTTTTCCAAGAAATAATAATAATAAACTATTGGCTACATCTTGATTTCTGATTTTCTCCAACGAGAAACAAATTAAATGTTTAAGGTACTTAAATAGTGGAATGTTTCACTTCTTCTAGACATTTGACTATGTCAAAGGCTATGAAATGCGGTTCCATTTTCCATGTGTCTACCAAGACACCCCCTTAATTATACTAATCAAACTCGTTAAAAG
Source organism: Pseudotsuga menziesii (assembly GCA_001517045.1). Classification (NCBI taxonomy): domain Eukaryota; kingdom Viridiplantae; phylum Streptophyta; class Pinopsida; order Pinales; family Pinaceae; genus Pseudotsuga; species Pseudotsuga menziesii. The sequence goes on along the minus strand of LPNX010968103.1, from coordinate 1,076,956 downwards.
GTAGAACACTTCCTTGATTGATCATCCTTTGACCAAGTGTGAAGGATTTTTATGCCATGTAATGATCCTTCCCTCCTTGGAACACTCTTCAATATATGGAGTCACTTCTCTTGGGATGGTGAAATGAAACCATGTGCTTTTATTAGAGCTTAAGAATTCCTTAAAAATGTGGATTTATAACCATGTAACAAACTTCCTTAAAACTCTCTAGTGAATGAACTTCTGGATAATTATTTACCAAATATAGAAAATATACTAAACAAAAAGAGGAACACTACATTTGAGTCTTCTATCCTTCCTTAAAAAATACTTTGTTTCCATGTGTCCACCTGTCAGCTAGGATGATTCGTCAAAATTGGGTTCTTTAACAATTGACCATGTCTTTATTGATTTGGATCCTCTTCAAGGGTAGTGTGCTCGTCATTCATCTACCCAAGTTGAAGGAATCATATGCCAAGGCATCATCCTTTTGGGTCACCCTTTCCTTGCATGAATATGCCCCCAAATATGTGACCTTTGTCCTTGGGGAGTGCCATAAAATAATCTGCAAAGGTCCCAAAACATGTATCAACTCATGGGAAACCTCTTTCAAAGAAAGGTAAATTAATCAGAAGTTCCAAGAGACATCCAAGCTCATGGAATAGAAGTTTCCTTTTATGGTTATATGTGTCAATAGAACACTCACATGATAGGATATTATTAGGTTCATATTGACTTGGTTATAGAGTAATTAAGATAAACTTGATTTGGTCATTGATGGGTTTATTGTCGGTGGTTTACGATCGCATTGTTTTTGGTAACCCATGGTATTTCCCCATTGTATTAGTATTTGTTGAATCCCATTTAAAGGCTTGAGTAAATTCATTGTAAAATTACTAATGCAACAAATGTTGTCCTAATTGGCCATGGCTTGGTCGGATTTACCAAGTGTAATGAAATATATCTTTTGAAGGATGGTTTCCTGGTAAAGGGCTTCTAGGGTAAATATTGGACATTATTGTGTGCATTCTTATTATTGCGTATTTTTATTTATTTACCCATGCTAAATTACAATTTGGTAATAGAGTCATGTTTGGGTGGATAAATATCTCTCTCCCATGAAAGAATCCCAAGATCATTGAATTTGATGAATAAAAATAACATATAGAATATCAAGTGAAGACTTAGGTGATAAAGGACATGTTGCATTCCTTGATAACTGGTTAAAAAATTTGAGGGGGTAGGTGTTTACCCCAAGTCAAGCTTAGAGGGGGGTATTGTTAGATAAATCTTGACTTAGTTATAGATTAATTAAGATAACCTTGATTTGGTCATTAATGGGTTCACCATTGGTGGTTTACAGACCCATATTTTTTGGCAACCCATGGTATTTCCCATTGTAGTATGTGATGAACCCTATTTAAAGGCTTGATTAAATCCATTGTAAAATCCCCAATGCATTTGATATTGGATGGATTGGCCATGGCTTGTTTGGATTAAGGAAGTGAAATGAAAGATCTCTTTTGAAGATTGGTTTTCTCGTCAAAGAGTTATTAGGGAAAATATTGGTCATTATTGTATGCAAGCTTGTTATTGTGTATTTTTATTTATATATTCATGATAAACTTAATAGATGTGTTTATAATAGCACTAAAACTACAAGAAAAATATCTTAAAGGCACACCATAATAGCTCTCACAGTAGAAAGAACTCATCTTTGATATCAAACAACTGAAAGTGTTATTCATCAAAGTGCCTTGAGATAAAATAGAGCAAATATCCATAAAGTAGAAAAAAAACTTTCTTGATGTTCCCTTGCTTCAAATTTAAAGAACCACTTCAACACATGTGCAAGATTCCAAGAATAAATTTCCCACTAAACCACTAAAATACTAGCATAACCATCTAGGACCGATGTTCTAAACAACAAATGATATCAACGTATCAAGGACAAAATTTCTCAAAGATGATAGCAACTTAATTATGTTGTTCATCCTCCTCAAACCCATATTGCTATACTATGAACTTCATGTTGTCCCATAAGGTGGGATTACTTAATTTTTATGATATACATCAAATTCATCTTCATTTTCTTTTGACATGTGGTCATCCTATGCTTCTTTTTTTAGTAAAGGTTGTAACCTCCTTTGAGTAGGATAAACATGCAAGCATTATGTATGTTTTTTATGCCTCTAAAATGACCAAATAAACCTACACATATTTTTGGTGGTGACACCATTGAATCCATATTCAAACATAATTGATGAATTCACTGCTCTTAATGTTGTCAGACCAATGAAAAGTATTAATGAACGAGCCTAAATATGACAGTACCAAGTTGAAAATAAAAAATCAAAATGAACATGCATTTTGAGGGGTACAATTAACTCCATATGGGGACTACACACTCTTATAGGGTGCAAGATAACTCCAAAATCTATGACAAATTTTGTTATGCATGATGTACCTTCTGTTAAATTATTGTGCCATTGATCTTCAAGCAATGAGTGCAATTGAATTGCATTATTATGCAATGCAATGGAATGAAAAATACACACTGAACAAGAAAAACCTTACAGAAAATGGATAAGAATTGCTTAGTATAATTACATTATAAACTTCATTAAGTCCAACAGTATACATGAATGTTACATAAAGGAGAATTCAAATCATGTGGATAAGATTTGAATCTACCAACTCAATACTAATTTACTGGATAACTAGAAGTGTGTAAATCACTATCAGAGCTAACTAGTCTAACTCCATATGTCTAATTCAGTCTCTCAATCAGTTAAACCAGTTAAACTGATGTAGTAGGTGAGGAGTAGGTGAGAATAGGCTCCTATCCACATGCAGCCATGTAATACTGGTGCTAACTGAGCTGGAGGACATCTAACTGAATGTAATTGGAGCATAACTTAGCTTAGCTAGTCACCAACTACCAACAATTGAAGGTGGTTGGGGGTGGCACTCCTAGTGGCTCCTAAATTGTAGGTATTGGTCTAAGAGGTGCATAAACGGATGCATGACATGAAATCGGTTGCAGTTAACCTATATATGTGTTCCCCACTCTCTAGTGACTGGATACTGGTGGCACTAATAGCCCAAGTGGACCTAATGGTACTAGTGGACCCAATATTAATTAATGAATCCTAAGTTAGGAAAATATTATCTAATAGACTAAGTATGGACAAGGGAGGATTATAATCCTAACACCCCCCATGAATCCTAACTTGGACAACTGTGGGCCCTGGAAACAAGACAAAAGTCACCCATTACAATATAAAAGAATTAAAAATGTTGCTTAAACCGATGAAGTAGGGGAAACTCTCATGGAACCCTCCCTCCCCTTCCCCCCTCAAGATAAGAAGGAACATGAACTAAGAATAAATCCTTTACACCTAAAATAGATCTGAGAAAGATAAATCTCTTTTCTGTGAAGGACTTGGTGAATAAGTCTGCAATCTGATCCTCTATAGGACAATAATGTAGTGTGATGGTTTTGGCATGCACTAGTTCCCGAATCTAATGCATGTGAACCTCAATGTGCTTTGTTCTTTGATTTTGAACAGGATCACTTGTAATTTTATGGTGCTCTGGTTGTCACAATAAATTTTCATTGAAGGTCAAGTGCGAATCTCAAATTCTATCAAGATGCCATGCAAACAAACTGTCTGAATAGTTGCATTCACAACTCCCCTATACTCGCCTTTTGCTGAAGAGAGTGCAAGTGTTGCTTGCTTCTTTCTAGACCAACAAATTGGCCAATATCGGATCATAAACACAAATCCTGAAGTGGATTTTATATCATTCCCATCTCCTGCCCATTCTGAATTTGTGAATCCTATGAGATCAAGTTCTGCACCAGTTGTATAATGAATCCCATAATCTCTAGTACCCTACACATATTGCAAGGTCCTCTTTGTTTCCTTCCAATGCAGCTCATGTGGCTCCTGCATGTACCTAGCAGCAACACTCACATCATAGGATATGTATGGTCTCAAATGTGTGGGATATAGAAGGCTCCCAATGAGCTGTTTGTAAGAGTGCTATATACCAATGGTGTAGAGCCACCTTCCTCTATCTTGATGCCAGATAGGAAAGGAAAAGGGGATTCCTTGTAGTCTTCCATGTGGAATCTTCTGAGCATGTCTAATTAGTATCTAGACTATGAGATCATGATTGTTGAAGTCTTTTGACTTACTTTGAGACCAATGAACTATCTTAACAGTCAAATATCAGTCATAGCGAATGGTTTGTTCAAAGCAAACTTGATGCTTCTCAATATAGCATTAGCTCTTCTAGTAATGATCAATTCATCCACATACAACACAATCAATAACAAGGATCCCTCTTTCTTCTGCATGTAAACATTACAATATGATTTGCATCTTTCAAATTTCTGTGACATGAGGAAGGAATCCATTTTGGAATACCATGCCCTCAAGGCTTGTTTGAGCCCATAGAGTAATTTATTCAGTATGCAAACTAAGGAAGGATCCTCAATGTACGCCTTAGTTTGTTTCATGTAAATCTCTTCCTTCAAGTCACCATGGAGGAAGGAACTTTTCAAATCCATGTGATGTAACTACCATCTCTTGGAAGGTGCAATTTCCAAGATAAGTCTGATGGAATCCTTTCTTTCTACTGGAGTGAATGTCTCATTATAGTCCAATCCTTGAACCTGTGAGTATCCTTTGGCCACCAATCGAGCCTTGTACTTGGTTGTGGTTCCACCAGAGGCTATCTTGGTCTTGTATACCCATTTTCATTGAAAAAATTTCCTCCTTGGAGGTAAGGAGACAAGTTCGCAAGTTTTATTGTCATGTAGCGAATCAAATTCCTCGTCCATAGTTTCCTTCCATTTAGGATAATGGAAAGCTTCCTTGAATGTTTAAGGATCTGACCCCAACATCATGAAGCACCTCTGAGGGAGAAGTGGATCTTTGTGGGATAGTTCAACATTCTCTTTCTAATATTGGGACCTCGTTGTTCTCTTATCTGGATTCCCAGCACCATCCCCAGCTGCTTTAATGAGCTGTTGAGGCCATTTAAGCTGCTAAGATGAAGTGGATGTTGGATATAGATCTAGATCTCTTTGAGGTGTAAACTCAATATCATAGTCATGTTGGTCTTCCTCTTATTCTGAATCTGAATTTGAAATGCTAGACAATAAATCTGTATCTGCAATAGGAATTAAAGGAGTTTTGATACCTTTATTTTCTTCGAATAGAAGCTGTGGTTGTACTGGATCTGAGTATGGCATGAAATGAGAGAAAGCATATGACTTGGAGGCATGATCTGCATGAATTACTTTCAATATAGTATTCCCAGTGGATATTTTAGTGATCTCTACTGAGTCAGGGCCAAATACCACTTGCTTTGGTGAGCCAATATGGTTCGTCTGATATACAAACAACAAATTTGCTACAAGAGATGGAACATAAAGAACATTCTTGAACTCACCATGCTGGATTTGAATGGAACCTCTTCCTGCTGCTGGGATCTGAGAGTCATCACCCATATGAATAGTAGGCCCTTTTGTGAGGTTGGGAGTGGTGAAGGAATCCTTGGAGGCAACCACATGGTTGGATTCTCCATAATCAATCAAGTAAGCTTTCGACCGAGTGAAGCCAGCTTTCAAAGCATGGCACCTCTCATGATCTTCTGTCGTTTTTCCAACATCAAACTTCTTTGCTCTTTGTGGAAGAGAAATATGGTTCTGTGTAAGGAGGGCAGACAACTGGTCGATCTGCTTCTTCATGCACTGGCTTTCAGGATGAAATCCCCTCATACAATAAGGACACTTAATCATTTCAAACTTTTATTCTTCTTGGAGCCCAAAGCTCCTTTAGAAGACTTCTGAATCTCTTTTGGGTTCGAATCAGATGCTTTAGGTTGCTTCTCCTTGTGCTTCCATTTATCTTGTGCATTGGTTGAGTCTGACATTAGAAGAGCTTGGTTCTTAGAAGTTCAGAGGACTCCTGTTACGTACCCATACCCTGTTATCATGCAGAATTAAAAATTTCATCAAGAACCTTTATTGTTCATCGAAACATAAGGCATGGTTGTGAACCACTTCTCGAAATTTCCAACACTATCATGTTCCCTCCCGTCTTCTACTAATCCATTCGACGATCTACAAGGAAATATCTCAGAGGAGATTGGATGGTGGAGAGAAATTGCGAAAGAAACCAACGATCACAAATGGTTCCGCATCTAGAAACAGATCAACGGCTGAGAATCCACCCACACAAATCAATGGTGCAGAAATCCTGAGTTGCGGGATCAGAAAGTTACGAAAATTGAAATCTCACATCCTGCATCCTACATCGGAAACCGATCAACGACAAAGAATAATCCCGCAAGAATCGACGGTGCGAAAAATTTGAGTTGCGGGATCGGGAAATATGGAAATCGTGATACCGATATACCGCGATCCTGCATCCCGCATGTGGAAATGACCGTTGCGAAAATTGAAATATGTGAATCCGCATCCCGCAAGTTGCAGAGATGGAATTGTGGAAAGGAATTTGCGGAGGTCTAAATATGCCAAAGGATGTCTTCCGCATCCCGCATCCCTCCTGCAGAATAAACCATTGCAGAAGAAGGTTTTTGCTCAAAAATTCGACTTGCTAATCGAAGTCTTTGCCCAGACTTGGCCATCCAGGCCAACATCAATTTGACATTGTAACCCTACAACTTAGTTTAACAATGCATTGAAGGAAACATACATATATGCCTATAATTACAGTTATTCAAAGGAACAATTCATCAATTCAACACATCCAACATGTTCATCATATTCCATCAAGCAATTACAATGCAAGAAATACAATTGCAGAGGTTAACATGGACAAGAACACTTATCTTGAGAAGAACTTGTCCTGAAACCAAATATGTTGCTGCAACGTTCCACCCAACCACAGGCCAGTGTGCTCATCAATCTCTCAGCAACACTGCCACCCCCGAGATGGGAATCATTTCCTCAAGGAATAAGGGAACACTAGAAGACTCATACATAGCCAAGGGTGCCACAAAACTCAACCAAGCCAACATAGTTGGGTTTATCAAGCTGCAAAGGGAAACAACCAACAGACTGGTTTCACCAGACACTTAGCCAAGCCATCTCACAGTTGGGTTTCACATACTGTTCACAGTCAAGACAACATTCACCTTAAGGACCAGTCAAGCCAATAGATGGGTTTATCAGACTGTCCAGCCAAAGTTTATTCACAAGGTCAAACGCAACAAGACACAACCAAGCCAACAAATGGGTTTATCAGGCTACCAGCCAAGCCATCTTTCCAGTTGGGTTTATGAGGCTTCTAAGGCAATGGGAAAGAGTAAATTCTAAGCTAGTGAGCTCAACTACAGAGCTAAGGACACCTTCACAAGACCTATATGTCCCGGTTTCCCCACTTCCTACACACCCAACACAAGGAAGTGCCCCCTTCTCTACTCCACAGTCCCTCAGGATACACCTTCCCTTCTAGTGCTCTTCAGGATGTGCATAGTAGGTTCACCAGCCACTCTTATCTTACTATGAGGTTCCACACTAGGTTTATCAAGCACTTTCTACAATTCTCCCACTCCTAAGTCTTGTACCTAGTTCAAACCCAAACGAGGGTGCACAACACAACAACCACAGGGAGACTCCTCAACACAGGCTTTACTCTGGAACATGAGTAACATGGTCTCATACACTTTGTAATTCAAGTTAACGCTGCAACACAACAACCACTGTCTCGCCAAGGAAGAAAAAAATGATTTCAGAACATGAAGGATACACACAAGAAGAACTCAGCTGTCGAAGAGCTTCCCCCCCCGAATGGAGAATAATGATTATCGATGAGCAAGACGTCCCACAGCTCCCAAAACGTGAATCCAAAAACGAAGACGTAATGCATGAGTCAAACTGGAATACGGTTTTGGGTGTTTTTCTTGCCCATGAAGTCAAAACACGACATTCAAAACCGAGTGCTCTTCCTAATTCAAATTTTTTCATACTCTTCCCCTTCCCTGCAATAACTACCTCAACCACATTCTAGCAGAAATAAATGGTTGGGAAGAAAGACACGAAAAATGGTAGTTGACAGTTTTAATGGGATTTCCCCATGACACATGGATTTTCCCAAACTGATTCAAGGTTAACATTCCCTCCCCCTTATCCTTAGGGAAATTATTCCCCCATCTCATTTTTCGTTGCATTGACATAGTTGGCTGTGGATTTTTCATTAATTTTCATATTTACATGATGTTTACAAATGTGCTTGCCTTAGCACATAAACCATAGGCATCAACCATGATTGCCTATATACCAAACATTAATCAATGACAAGGTCTAGGCCTTGAGCTCCTTGTCATGGTTCCATATAATATTTACATCATATACATTAATGCAATGGGGTCAAAACCGGGGTGTTACAACTCCCATTTGGACCAACGTATCCCACTCATGTATTAAAGACTAGGCAAGGCCATCAAGTGAAGGAATATTTCAATTGGGGATGGAAGCTCTTCCGGAATGGAAGGTAGAGACAAAGATAAAGTACTCAGAACCAATTTTGCTGAGCACAGAGAGCACGAATTGCTTATCCTTCCACTCTATTCTACATTGCTTACATTGTAGTGTCAGAGACTTGATTTTTTTGAAAAATTGTTGGATAGTCTCGAAACTGCAGGGCTGCAATGCTATTATCTCTTTCTCCAAGATGTGCCCCTGAATCTCATCTTGTTTGCAAAACAAGAATTCGAGCTTCTCCCGAGCTTCTTTAGGACTCTTTAATCCCTCAGGATGAAAGAGCAGATCCTTGGAGATGTGAGCGCAAAGGAAGCCAAAAGCTTCATCCAATTGGTTCAAGAACTTTTTTTTCTCAGTAGGATGATGAGGTTCTGTCTCTCTGCCCATATTTGTCCTATACAGGCTAAGTTTGAGCAAGGAAACCTGCATATCTACCCTCCAATCAACATAGTTGAAGGGTGTAAGGATCTGGGGTAATAAAGCAGTAGAATCCATCATTTCTTCCTTCTGAACATTCAATTCTTCAATTGAGCTACATAGCACCTGTAAGAAACAATGCAAAATAAAATAAAAACAATTCATAATCATGTTAGAATAAATCCTTCCATCTCGACATGTACACTTTCTCAAGGTCCATCACGCCCACCGAGACTTCTCTAAATGAATCCAGAGTTAGAAATGCACACTTTGCGTGACTTATCTGGAAACCCAATTGCTTCTTGTGTAAAATGGAGATTGGACGGACTTGTTGTATGCCTAAGTAGGCTCTAATACCATGTTAAATTATTGTGCCATTGATCTTCAGACAATGAGTGCAAGTGAATTGTATTATTATGTAGTGTAATGGAATGAAAAATACACACTGAATAAGACAACTTTCACAGAAAATGGATAAGAATTGCTGAGTATAATTATAGTTTAACTTCATTAATTCCAGCAATATACATGAATGTTACATAAAGGAGAATTCAAATCATGTGGATAAGATTCAAATCTGCCAACTCAAGACTAACTGACTGGCTAACTAGAAGTGTCTAAATCACTATCAGAGCTAACTAGTCTAACTCCAGATGTCTAATTCAGTCTCTCAATCAGTTAAACCAATTAAACTGATGTCGTAGGTGAGAAGTAGATGAGAATAGGCACCTACCCACATGCAGTCATGCAAGACTAGCACTAACCGAACTAGATGGAATCTAACTGAATGTAACTGGAGCATAACTTAGCTTAACTAGTTACCAACTACCACAACTGAAGGAGGTTGGTGGTGGCACTCCCAATGGCTCCTAAATCGTAGGGATTGGTATCATAGGCGCATAAACTGATGCATGAACATGCAGTCAGTTGTAGTTAACCTCTATATGTGTTCCCCACACTCTAGTGACTGGATACTAGTAGCACCAATAGCCCAAGTGGACCCAATAGTACTAGTGGACCCAATATTAATTAATGCCTCCTAAGTTAGGCAAATATAATCTAATAGGCTAAGTATGGAAAAGGGAGGATTATAAATCCTAACACCTTCAAAGTAGAGAAAGGATAAAAACAAGCGATGTAAATAAACTTTCACATCTCCATCACCCTCAACATACAATTATTTTCCTCTTCATATTATTACACAAACGTGACTTTAGAATGCTCCTATCTAACTAATCACTCTCAAGAGGATCTACAAATAAGGCACAAGCCAAGATGTCAAAGGTATTCAACATAAATGAAATCTTAGTGCATGCAATATTGAACTTATTCTTCCTACCTTACTCTATACCAAGAAACAAATATGTTAGGTATAGTCAAATAGCCAATGTAACCATACATATATCTCATGGAACATATGAAATCTTCCTTTATGTTTGGTTATGAAACAAAACAAGGATACATTAACTATCATCCACAAATATTTTTAATCCTCCATCACGGTGTGGGAAGGGATGGAAGTAAATTGTTGAAAACATGAAAATATATCAAGATAACACCATGAATGATATGTCAAATCAATCCACTTAACAAGTTTTTATAAAAGCGATATTTAGGAAAATAGGAAATCCCTCCATCTAGCAAACAATCAAAGCTAGATCCTACAAAATGCCCTTCCAAACATTGATTAAAGAGATATCATATATTTTCACATTGTTTCCACAAACATTTTATCTATAACCTCAAACTAATTGGAACTAGAGGGTGGTTCCAATAAAAATCAACAATAACTTTGCTATATTTCATTACTTCCCTTCATTGAATATGCACATGTAGTATGATACAAAAAAAAACCATTTAAAAAAATAAAATAACTTTTGATTTTAGGCCTCCTTGTGGAACGCTGGAAAATTATGCAATACCCAAAAGTTGTGTATGTTGTTGTTCCAAACACATTGCATCTTTCAAAACATTTCCCTTTTCCATTTTTAGGTGCTCGATGAGGATGTAAACTAAAAATGAAAAGGGATGAAAAATTCCCTGATGAACCATTAGATCATGATGACCACTCACCCCACGTAACCAAAAGGACACCCAATAAGTTTGAAGTTGTCCAACTTAGAGTATTTGAGTCCCCTTCAAGTATCATAGAACTCTTTTTGTAGCATACCAGTGTCATTCACAATGTTTGTGCATGAACCTTGGAAGGATTCCAACAACATATGAAATATATTTAATCTGGTGGTGGTAAGGTAGATTAGGATTCATACAAGCTGTCAGTATTTGGCTGCATCCTCATATTCTTTTCTTTCAATTAATGTGAGCTTCAATATTTGTTGCATTGGATTTGAGAGAGGGTCGCATTCTACCATGCAAAATTTGTTCAACAATTCTCCAACATGCTTTTTTTCTCGGAGATGAATATGTAATTAGGCGTTGAGTGACTTCAATTCCCAAGTAGTAGTGAAGCTGTCCTAGATCATTCATTCCAAATACCTTGTTAAAATCTTTCTTAATGGATGCAATATAAATTTCGTTTTTCCCTGTCATCAAAAGGTCATCTACATACACCAGCAACAACACAACGGATCTTCTAACTTCCTTTACAAACAATGTTGCATCATCAAGATTATAGTGTTTGAAATTTAACTTCAGAAGATGCTTAGTTACCTTTTCAGACCATGCGCGAGGTGCTTGTTTAGGGACATATAAGGAATTTTCGAGCTTACATACCTTGTGTTCTTTCCCTTTCACAATAAATCCGTTTGGATGAGTGAAAAAATTATCTTTCAAGTATCCATTCAGAAAATATATTTTTACATCCATCTAGTGGATTTTCCACCCACTTTGTGTAGCCATCTCCTTTTGTTGTGGGGGAGAAAGTCTCTTAATAGTCAATTCCTTCCTTCTGTGCATATCCTTTCACCACAAGCCTCTCTTTGTGCTTGTCAAGTGAGCCATATGATCTATATTTGTTCTTATATACCCACTTGCAGCCAAATTGGTTTAGTTTAAACTGAAGGGTCAACCAACTTCTAGGTTCCATTCTTCATGAGTGTATTATACTCATGCTTCGTGGATTATTTTGACTCATCACTAGCAGAATCCTCTTCAAAGGAACTTGGTTCAAAGTGAGCGAAAAATTTCAATTCACAATCAAATGAGACATCTATGTCATCACCTGAGTCATCTGCATTTTCTCCATCTTCTTGTCTGGTTAATCTTCTTATTCCCATTTATCCAACTTAATCCGGAATGACACTTTCAAGTGTCTTTATGGCCCACTTAAAAAAATTTCATGGTGGTCCAAGTTGATCAGCTGGTGGTGCTTTATTTTCATCATGATTCAGTATTCTAACCCTCTCAATCACATCATCCAATTGAGCTTCTTGTTTAGGTGAAGTTCCAGGAACTTCTTCCTCGTGAGTTTCTTCATGAGGGGTGTTGATGCTTCAAAAGGAAATTCCAGAAATTGGTCTAATATAGGGATCCCCCTTTCAAGATGTGGAATTTCATTATCAAATTCACAATATGTCTTTAGATGGGAGAATTTCTCCAAGCAATCAAGGTGTCTATCAATAGACTCATCATTTTTATTAGTTTCAAGAAAAATGACATCTCTGGAAACAACAAAAATTTTGTTTACATCATCATAAAGGTGACGTGGCTTGGTGGGGTCTGAGTACCCCAAGAAAATTCATTTATTTACTTCGAGCACCAAGCTTATCTCTTTCCTCATTTTGTATCAAGGCATAGCAGGTGGAACCAAAGACCTGCAGATGCCTCACCAAAGGCAGGTGGCCATACCACATTTCATGTGGAGTCTTGTTCTCAAGTGCATGAGATGTAATTTTATTTCTCAAATAGGCTGCACAGAAAATCACATCACCCAAAAAAATCAGTTCTACATTCTTGAAAAACATCATTGAGCGTACTATATTCATTATGGTTCTATTCATTCTTTTTTCCACACTGTTTTGTTGATGGTTGTAAGGAAATGGAGTTTTATGTGCAATCCCATGTTGACAAAGATAGTATTCAAAAGAATTAGAAGTGTATTCTTTTCCATTATTAGTATGGAGTGTGTCAATATGAGATTGTTCCTAATTATCTATCCATGCATGAAATTTTTTTAATGTTTGAAATGCTACAAATTTTGTCTTTAACAAGTATACCCAACATATTCTAGTGTATTCATCAACAAAGGCCATGAGATATTTATTACCTTTGGAAAAAGGAATAGGAATGAAGCGACATAAGATAAAGTGAACCAACTCTAAATTTCTACATGCCGCTGAATTTTGACTCTCGAAATGGATGCTAATATGTTTTCCTAGTATACCTGCATCACATTTTTCCATCTTCTTAGGAATGGTGGGAAAACTAAAGACGTCATTCTTTATTAACAAACGAAGAATGTTATAATTCAAATGATCATATCTAGCATTCCATAACAAACTCGATGACATATTACCTTCTCCACGCTGAGAGAGGTAGGCAAAGTTCTGAACTCTTGCAGATGATCATTTCAGCTTCAACAAATTTCTATCTTCATATCCAGTCACGATGACATGGTTATCAGAGTATTCCTTATCTATATGGTTCCATAAAAAATGTGGATGGAATTGCCTTGTTGTTGAATTTGTACCAAGGACAACAAAATTCTCTACAACTTTGGAAGATAGAGAAAATTCTGTGACAACAAGTAATGGAATCTAGACAATTTGAGGTTGATGGAACCAATTCCCTTTGGTTTGAGGCTAGATTTGTTTGCAAAACACAATATGCCATCAACATTGTCATTCAGTTCTTCAAAACAATATTTTCTAAATGTCATGTGGGATGTTTCACTAGTATCAAGCAACCAAAAATATTTATAAAATGAAAGAGATGTGATTTCATTTATTCCAATATTACAAAGTGCACCAATATAGTGAGAAAACTAAAGAGCTTTACTGACCACTTGGCCCTTAATTTTGTTTGCTTTCTTCTAGTTATGTCTTTCTTTGATGGAGTCCCAAGGGGACCAACTCTTATCTGCTTCATTCCAGTTCTTCCCACAACGATTACACTTCAAATATGGTATTTTGCTTGAGTTGTTTCTGCCCCCCTTCCTCTGAGATTTTTTCTTCATCGTTCTCTTCTATTGTTCTCTCCCTTGGAATGCTTATGAGAAAGGAAAATGATATTCACTGCTCCAAACATAGATGCAAAAGAATGAATCTTTGCAACAGTCACCTCTGTCACCTACAATTAAATGGGGTTTTGGAAGCAAAGATGAAAAAGGTGCAATTGATCTAAGTCTCTGCTACCTTTTACAATATTCTTTAAAAAATAATTTCAGTAATATATTCAACTTTGAGAAACATATTTGCTCATTACAAAGTCAAAACAAATCCATAATGTATACATTTTAATAGAACCTTCTACCTAATTCTGCGACTGCTTATTAAACTACCATCCAAAAACTTCTTGTCCAACGAAAACTAACCAACAGTGTAATGTTGTAATATACCAAAAGTATTTATATTATTCGTTATTTTAATTATTAATCATTATGTAAAAGTCGACATTAGAAGCACTCATATATCTATATATAATGAATTGGTGATCTTTACTATATATATATATATATAATGATAATCATGTAAGGACGTCGCTTTACAAGTGGTATCAAAGCTACCAGGATTCTCGACATCTTATCTCCTCCATTCTCCTTCCCTCATATTTTCATGACATTAATCCCTCATTTCCATTTCCATTTCACTAATCCCCCTCGAAATCCAAAAACAAGACATGGGTTTCTAAAACCACATTTGGTTTTATTAAACCAAACCCCTTCTTGAACTCCTCTATTCTCCTTCCCTCTTCTTTTCATTCCACTAATCCCCCATCAAAGCAAAAAACAAGATGTGGGTTTATAAAACCACAAGTATTCCCCCCAAAATAATAAAATATTAATAAAATAGAATTATTAATAACTATTATTATTAATAATTATTATTCTATATTTTTTTTATTTTTCTTCCGAAAACTATTAAATTTTTTATAATAATTTTATTATTATTTTAAATAGTAAATTATTATTATAAATATTATTTTTAATAGTTCAATCTTGGAAAAAAAATCAAATAATTATTTTTATAGTGGAACTACCATGTTTATGTCTTTCTACAAGATCATGTATGGCCAAAATCCTAGAAGAGGTGAAAATTTTGAAGACATAAAAAGAGGTCAACTTGAAGAATTGAAAATGTTGATTACACAACGGCAAGAAGAGGATTCTAGGAGGTACACCGACAAATAAAATCCAGAGGAACATGAGTCCTACCCCTCAAGTGAGTTGAAGGAGGAAGAAACATTTACACCATCTAAATTCTCAAGCAAGGGAAAGCAAGAAGAAGCCACTAAATGATATTGATTAGGTACAACCCAAGTTTGCTTCGACACCTATGACATAAGAAGGGACTATGAGCATAAGGGAAACATATATTGTGACAAGTTCTCAGGTCAAATAGAGTTGGGGACTGCATTTGCACTCACAACACAAGAAGCAACTGTGACTCCCAAGTTCCTAAGCAAATAGGAACAAGGTATGACGACAACTCCTAAATATTCAAGTAGGGAAGAGTCTGAAGTCGCTACTTCAACCAGAAAGGAAGGGAGGCCACGCATACCGCCTCCTTATATCCCTCCTCACAAAATATCCATGCCCCCATACTCTAGGAGGGATAACAAAAGACACCCCTACTACAGACCTCAAAATACAATACTCAGTCAAAAATATGTACGTCTATTGGAATTTCGCTCCGACATCTTACAAGGTAGGGAAGTAAGGAACATTAATACGCCAATTGAAAAATCTATAAAATTGTCTAATGAAACTCCTGAAGGACTTGTTAAGGAAGACCATAACAAGGACGATGAAACATAAGAGGTAGAAGGACAACTGAAAAATCAAGATGATATTGACAATCACAATGTCAATATCAATTATAAAGAAATTGATGATGACGTAGATTGTAATGATAAAGCACAAAATAGTGTTAAAAATTAAGTTAATGTTAACAAAAATTATGAGAGAATTGAAGTTGTAGAAGAATGCAATGACGAAAATAAAACCGTCGAAGATTACCTTAATCATGATAATGTAGAAGAACGAAACCCATAAAACGTTGTGATAAATGAAGAGATGAGCATTCTAGAATCTCAATGTCAAAAGGTTCCCAGTGAACAGCTAAAGATAAGAAAACCATATCAAAGCATGTAGAAATATCAGAAATCTACATCAAGTTAGAAAATCAAAAGAATGCCATCGGATTAGAAGATCAGAAGAATACTCCATATAGATGTTATGTGTTTATATACAGAATCATATGCAATAAAATATTTGAACGGCAATGTGACCAATTATTTCAAGAACTTCTAAACTGTGGTACCATTATTCGCGACAAGACTTCTAATTGAAGCAAACTTACAGAAGATTCGTGGACGCATCTTTTCACAGCGGGATGACTTATAATATACANAAATTTATTGTAAAGATCACTCATTCATTATTAAAAATATATATATTAACTATTATAATAATCATGTAATATCTTATCTTTACATATGCATAGTTAACCATAATATATCATTAAAAACATAGCACCAGTCGTTCTATGATGCGTTGGAATATTTTTTTTCACTTTGGAGCATTCGAGCCCCACGATGGGATCCACTTTGTGCAGCCTGTTTGACGATTCTACAAAAAGATTTCATGCATGCATCTCTGAAGTACATTGAGGATTCACCATTCAAGCACGAAGTTTGAGGAGAGGAGACGAAAGTTCGCAACATTAAATTGAACAACTCCAAATCGTATAATATTCCATATCTCGAGGCTCCAATTAATAGTCACACAAACCATATGGATATGTCAAGTCGTGGTTCATGCAATAGTCTCTCATTCATGGGTACAAAATCCATGATGGTCCATTACGGCGAACAATACTCTGCATGCAGCAGAGTATTTAATGCGACGGTGGTCGCATTGTCCGCTGTGGGATCCGTTCCAAAGAGCGATCCCACGGCGGACAGTGCGATCGCCGTCGCATTAAATAATCTGCTGCATGCAGAGTATTGCTCGCCGTCCATTACTCTCATCGTCCAGTTCGCAGCACGCCAATACACATCCTGCAAGTCAACCATGCTTCCACTGCTCACCAATAAAGATTTATCTCATCACACGGAGAAAGACGCAACTCCAAAACAATTTTAAAATTTGATGCAGCTCCAAATTAGGGTTCAACGTTAGGGGGATCATCCACACCATAAGTATCCATGATGGGAGTCTCCTCAATGCATCAATAATGTTTCTCCAGTCCTTACGCAACTCCACAACACAACTCACCACAGGATTCACCATCGAACTCCACCAATGCACACTCTCATCCATGTAGCACCAGAAGGAGAGATCTCATACACAAAGAAGATGGAAAGCCCAAACTCTTCAATTCAAATATAGTAACCAACATGAATCATGATAGTCTACACTTACACAGTGGGAGATTCTACTCAACATATAAATTAGGGTTGTGAATATTTGATCGCGCATATGGAGAGAAATATCGCATTACACTATAGATATCAATAAAGGGAAGTATGGAATTCAAACACTATAGAGATCCCACTCAACACAAAAGGAGGGCGCAAAATTCAACATTCCAATTCTTTGGTGGTAATAATTGTTCACCAATAGGGTTTGTAGGTCTGAGGACTGAGGACATGAGTGGTAGGTTACGCATAGATGGGTGGAAGATAGGCTAGAAAAAGGCAGAATGCTAGGGCTGAGCTAGCTGGTTATGCAGCAGGAGTTATGGAGCTTTGATACCACTTGTTAGAATAACTCTTCAATTCAATTTATTCATGAAACAAACTCCTTATTTATACAGTGGGGATTGTCTCTTAGGCTTTAGATTCCAAGAGATCCCTTGGAGTCCAAGGTGACTCTCCACATTCTTCTTATTAAATTGACTAATATTTACAATATGTACAAGTACAATTGTTGAACCATAATCCCGTAGCATTAGGTTTCCAACTATGATTTATTTTTCTTGTACCAAAGCTTCAAGAACTTCTTTTGAACATTAATATTAATTGTACCAACATATTCTATCCAAGGGTATCGCAAAATGATGTCCACACCATTTATATATATTGCATAAAATATAAATGCAACACATATTTATCCATGGTAATTTTTAAATATTTAAAAATTTGAACATTCTCACCCTCACCCTTAGCCACATTAACAATTATGAAGTTATGTTTTCTACTAGGGTTTATGGAGGTAATGACCTTCTCTTGTTGAATACATCCATGGACCCATATACAAAATTTACACCTAAAAATAAATCATTTGTGCCTTTTTAATCATTCTTCACCTCATGAGACCTTTTATCTAAAAATACAGGTTCATATGCTTCATTTGAAAGTTTTAATAGCCCTCAAAATAAAGTGATTGACCCTATATAGCTACTTCATCCATAAAATGAGAGTATAGTTAACTTTTTCAAAGGAAAATTTTCTTATAATATGCAAGGTATTCTTGAATACTATGACCATCAGACTTTCTTGTAAAATTCATTTTTCTTGTAATAAAAGCCATCATCAAAATTATAAGTTGTTATTCAAAGTGGTTTGAGGTGACAAATTTAAAATGATCATAACTTCATCAATATTGCTCATAATCACTATAATGACACGATTAGGAAATTCCATGGTCGTT
Source organism: Pseudotsuga menziesii (assembly GCA_001517045.1). Lineage (NCBI taxonomy): Eukaryota > Viridiplantae > Streptophyta > Pinopsida > Pinales > Pinaceae > Pseudotsuga > Pseudotsuga menziesii. The sequence goes on along the minus strand of LPNX010968103.1, from coordinate 1,058,264 downwards.
TTATAGCTATTGAAGGTAGTTTAATAGAAAACTACGCGCTCTATCAAAATATATTTGATCTACAGTTCATGTGGACGTCACCCAAAAAACCCTTAAACAACTCATTTAAATCAACAATAACTCTACTTCCTCGACTTCGATTTGGATTTTTTTTTGTTGAAGTGAGGTGTTTTAGCAAGGACTTAGATGTACAATTGGATTCTTCAAATTATACACAATTTTTTTAAGAAATTGATCTAAATACCAGTGTCATCTTTTCTCCTTTAAAAAATCAATGAAAAGAAAGAAAAAAAATCCCCACTTTTTTTGCCCAAGAAAGGGATATGATACCAAATGTTGTGTACCTAAATAAATATGAAGATATAAGATACAAATCAACTTGTGAATTAAACAGATCTACACAATGGAGAACAAGATAATGGACACAATTTTGTAGAGAATACCCTTAATGTTAGGTAACACCATTAACTATTTCTTATGGAAGGAATCACTCTACAAGTCATATATGTCACACTAATCAACATCTAACTTGTATCCTAAGAAATATATTATGCCTTTAATGTTTTTCTCAAAGTAATTTTGTTTTTTGTTGGTTTCATATTTTCTCCTCTGAACTATTTGTTATACATAGAACCTACCTGTATTCTCTAGGAACTGCCTATAACTAAAAACTATGTTGAGAGCCTACTTCTCCAATTTTCCCAGTGACTTCTTCAAGCTACCTTCTTTTGATGACGTTTTCAAACCCATCTATAGGTGGATTTTTTTAGGCTACCTTCTTACAAAGGTGCATGCATGAGGTGTATACTTCCTCTAGAATTTCATGTTCATGCTTCCTATTTTCATCTTTATGGTAGAAGATTCCTTTACATTTGTAACACAAATAGTTTCTCCTACTAGATTCATCAATTCGAAAACCCTAAGATTTCCAATTTGAGTGCACCCAATCAATTGGCTCACTTTGGCATACTCAGTAGAATATCCACTAGGTGGTTTCTGAAAATTATAGAAAAAAAATCATGCTAACATAGAAGAAATGTGTTGTAAAGCCGCTCGATCCCACTACCCTTCTGCAATTTTTGTTTCCATACTCAAATTCTTTGTCTTATGGGAGTTTCAAATTCTTCAAACACTAATTGGAAACTGAATCATCCCCTAATCTCCAGTATTTTCACATTTCGATGCATTCCACTCAAATTATAATTCATTTTCATAGTAAGAGTTGGTGAAAAGGCCTTTGAATGGAAGACTGTAACGAATTCCTTGCTTTGAAGCCACCATGGATTCCTTGATTCCACATTTAATAATAAATTTCTTGCCCGTCCCTTTGGGACCAACAATATAGATTTGAAATTAACTTTACGTGTTTGCTTTCTTCTTATGAAAGCCTTAAATTATTAGACCCTCGAAAACCATTACGGCTTAAGTTGAGACTGATATTTATTATAATAGTTATTTTTTGTGTATTAATTCTTGACATTGTGTCAATAAAGAACTTAGGTTATATATGGATTGTGATGAACACCACTTTTGAGTGGGTTGAGTTAGTAAAATATTTCACTATTTTTATTCACGATAAGATGCCCATAGGTTTAGAAATGCTTATGAGAGTTGTGAGCTTGTTTCACTATTGATTATTTTTATAAGCTTTGCAAATAATATATTTTTATTTAAAGGGGTCAAAACCCTATGGTTTCTCCATATTTGGAATTTCAAATTTTCAATAGCATTCATTATAATATCGGTATTTGTTATGGAGAAAATTAGAAATTGGGCAAAATTCGAGCTTAACTAGTCATGACTCTAGAGGGTTCCAACTTTCAACAAATGTTCCTGAATTTGAAAGGAAATGGTATGGTTATCCTTAAAACATACCAAGGTGGGTTATGGACACTTTCTACCCGACTGTATACCTCTGCAACCTTGTTTGGGTCTGATGAAAAAAAGGCCAAAATTACTAGGAAAATGTGATGAAATCCCCCCTACTGGGTGTAGGCCAACTGGGCTTCCCAAATCATGTACGAACCTCCAAAATTTGTAATAAGAGTATGGGGAATGATATAAGACCTCATGGACTATAATTACACATGTTTATTAGTTATTAAAGCTGGTTATAGAGTTCCACATTCGTTTGATAACTTTCAGTGAAATGATTATGGGGAAATTTCATAACTAACTCGATTTTGACATATGAAAGGTAGAGTTAAAGGATCAGATTGGGATGTGACATATAGATACCATATACAACATAAATATTTCTTCCCCAACAGTATTAAACACCATATAACTACCCTCATACAAGATTTGTATACAACGCATTCAGTATGGGAGTCAAATACATGAAAACTAGTGAATTAGTGGCATGGAATTGCAAGAGTTTCACATATGGATTTCTTGGATTTCGACCCACAGAGAATATGGACATGAAATTACAGAGTAACACATCATATATGGTTGTCACAACATCATCAAACTCAGATAACATCCCTCATACAAATCTGATACAAGACTCCTTCAAGATTGAAGCCAAAGTCATGGAAACTAGTGATTCAATGGCATGGGAATGCAAGATTTTCACACGAGTTTATTGGATTTCAAGAAACAGAGCATATGGGAATGAAATTACAGATTAATACATTATATATTTTTTCCATAGCATCATCCAACTCATAGAAGATCCCTCATACAAATCTGGTATAAAACTACTTCAAGATTGAATCCAAAATCCATGAAAACCAGTGATACAATGGCATGAAAATGAAAGCTTTTCACACAGGAGTTTCTTGGATTTCGAGATGAATAGAATATGGGAATTAAATTACATAGTATTACATAATATATGGCTTCCCCAACATCATCAAATTCATAGAAAATTCCTCATACAAATCTGATATAAAACTACTTCAATATTGAAGCCAAATCCATGAAAACTAGTTATTTAAGAGCACATGGAATGCGAGCCTCTAATACATGTATTTATGATATTTCGACTTACAGAGCATATGTATATGAGATTACATATCCATACATAATACATCTAATATTTGGCATCAACTATAATAAGCGAAGGGAAATCACCACTCCAACAAGTGTGCCATCAACATGAGACTGTGGGGGAATGGAGAAGAAGGAAAGAGAGAATAGAGAGATAGATGAGAATTCAACTATATGGACTTTAAACTTGCAACTAAAACTCATTAATTAAGCTCCAATGAGAGGTATGAATGGTCTCTCCATCAACCAACTTGGAAAAGAATCCAACTCCCTTGAAATTGGTTCACAAGTAGGGAGAGTGAACACTCACAGTGAAAATGATCAAAATCCATTCTCATTCCTCATGACATCCTTTTATTAGCTTCATGAGTCCTCCTAAGGTAGAAATTCCCTCCATGGGATTCCTCCAACTCATCTTAGTGGTTTAGTAACTCTCATGACACTTGTCTTCCTCTTCATGCTCCAATTATTTCCCCAATTCGAATGGTTGCCTCTAACTCCCAAATTCGACCTCTTTGTGGCTATTTTTATCCCTGTCATGTCAGATTGGTCATATGTCTGCTATCAGGTCTGAATTTGTCATACTTGTCATGGAATATTTTATCATTTGTTTTCATAGAGTGCATGGAATCTCCTTCCAAGTGGCACACCTTATCTTCTAGTCTCTTCCTCTTCCATGGGAGTTACTCTCCTTTACCTATTCATATTCCTCGGTTCATTATATGATATTTGACATCACATAACCCTCATATAATCTACATTACCCATGTGTTCGAATTTGGAGGAATATCATGCGAAGTGTGTGGGGAATCTAGTCATCCAAAGGCTCCGCAAGCTTCCAAGTGTCTTCATGAACCCATGCCACCTTATTTTCATAGAATTTATCATGTATGTGATCCATTTAAATGTGAATATGGTAAACTAAAGTTATTTTGGGTCCCATAGCATTTTATTACAAAATTTATGTCTCCATCTCAACCTAGGGAACTAGTAGGTTGGTGGAACATTATTTGCAAGTAGCCTTATTTGGAAATTATTTAATTGGGGACAAGAAAAATTAGGTGTAATAGGACCTCCATAGTCCAATAAAAACAACATTAGGAAAGATAGAGTATTGTTAGGCAGGAAACAATTCCTACTCTCCCCCCAACCCCCCTCACATGTGGAATCCATGACCTATTATTTAATTATAGGTAAAAAAAAATAATAAAAATAATAACAATGTCCATAGTCCATAGTCCAGGCACCGAGTGCTACCATAATAATCAAATAACAACATTACACATGCTCGGGATATTACAAAATTGGAGCCCCCTTCATCTTCAAGAGTACACCTAGTTTTTCATGTTTCTTGCTTAAAAAAGGCAATAGGAGACACAATCACAATTCAAACCATCTTGTTGGAGATTGTTGAAGAAGGAAAAGTCATATTGGAACCTGAAAAAATCACTAAAACAAGGACCAAACAACTACGGAATCGGGTTATTACTGAGTGCATTATCAAGTGGAAGAATTTACCAGTAGAAGATTCAACATGGGAAGATGAGTCATTCATATAGAAGCATCCAAAAATAACTAAGCATTGAGAACAACACTTGTCTAAAGAGGAGGGGAAAGTTAAGCCCTAAATTAGGCACTTTATATTAGTATTGTTATATTATTGATGCCAACTTGAGTCCATTAGTAGTAATTATACCTCTTTGTCTCTTATATATATCAAGGAGATCTTTTTCGTTTGAAAAATCTTGTTTTGTATACTTAATACATTGATTAAGTAGGTTTCCCCTTTGAAGAGGCTTGTTATTTATCTATTTTCTTCATTCTTATGGTGTGGATTACTCTTGCTTGTCTATTTATGCTCTTTTGGGGAATTTGTTGCATAACACATTGCCAAAAGAGCCAGGGTTCAATCCAAGTTGTAGTGCATCAAAGAAGAGGATGAGGATTCCAATTTTTAATTTGACCTTCTGAAAAGGAAGGTGGTGGCTAGAAGAGTCTTTTCTTTGCATAGAACTTATGAGCCCCTTATTGAGGATATAGTGGAGGTCAAAGGTACATTTGGTTTGCACTTCCAAAATATATTTTCTCCATATAGAATGATAGATCAAGTCTTGGATGCTAGGAAATCATGTTACTAGATTATTTTGCATAAGGTTTCCGGTGGGGATTAGGACAAATTGGATACTGACTTTTCAAAAGAGGAGATTTTAATGGATCTTAATTCCATGTAGATTGGCAAGTTCCCTTGTTTGGATGGGATTCCTTGTGAATTATACAAAGCCATGTGGAATGTAGTTAAGGATGATTTATGTTGTTTGGAAACTAAAAACGTTTCTTCAAGCAATCTAGCTAAGCCATTTAATCAATGCTTGATTAAGTTGATTCCAAAGAATGAAACAAGGGAGACTATTGGTGGCTAGAGGCCTATTACTTTACTTGGTGTTTCTTACACGATTCTTACTATGGTGATGGCTCTTCATATCCAACGTGTGTCCAGAAAGATTTCTCAATAGGAAGAGACATGATTTGTATAGGGCCACTTTATCTTGAACATGGCGATTTCTTCCTAAGAGGCCATGAAATGAGCCTGTGAGTTTGGTCAAGTGTCTCTTTTCTTGAAAATAGATTTTGGCCATGGTGAACACTCTATTTGTTAATGCCTTTGTGTTTCTTTTTCTCCTCAAATTGCATTGCATCGATCCATTCATCAAGGGTATCCCTCAACCCCTTATCGATACTTCTTATTAGTTGATGCTTTAGGGTATATTTTTAGGCCACTCGGTTTTAAGGCCAATTGCATGGTAGATCACTCATTAATAGGTTGGAGATGGTTAACAATTTCACTAATGACTTTCTTTTCTATGTGGGTAGATCAAGACTCTATTGATGGTGTCCATGTCTTCCTTGACCTTTTCTACATAGTGTCAAGGGTAATGGTGAGTGCGCATAAGATAAAGTATTGTTTTTCTTTTGTTTAGATAGCCCAAAAAAGTGGCTTCCTATTGTTTGTACTTCTATTATATTGGGCATCATTTTATTGTATCTTGACATGCCTTTTCGAGTGGTCCTTTCCCATGTTGTTATGTACATATTGTGTATGCGATAGAGATTAGGAAAAAATGTATGCGCAAAATTTATCCCACGGATTATTTTTCAATGTTATTTTCCAAAAAAAAAACATTTTTCAATATATATATATATTGAAGTGATGTGCCCAATATCCAAGGGATAGATTTTTTTTACTCTAAAAATCGCCAAAATTGACGAAAAAATATTTAAAGTCCTTAAATTTTTCAATATTTTTACAAATAATTCGTCAAACATTTTATGGTTGAAAATTTAAGAATTAGTAAGATTCATCAAGGTTTTTACACTTCAAAAAATTTATGGATCCTTAAAATTTTCCCTACAATAGCTTTAGAGCAAGCTTCGTATATAGCAACACAAAGACCTAAAATTTGATGGTAAATCGACAATGGTTGGGAGGATTCCTTAGGGCTCTCACATTTATTATGTTTCCTATTGGTTTCCTAGTTAGCTTAGTTTCGACAATTAAAATAGATCCTATGTTCCTACTTATGGTCAAAATAAAGTGGAGAGAGGTATTATGTTGGTCCTGTAGGATGTTTGTACTATGCCCAAAGATGAGGGCAGGCTTGGTCTAATTGATGTTGCTACTCGGAGGAGTATTCTTGCTACCAAATGGGTGGTTTTTTGTTTGGAGGGGGTTGCTTCTTTCTATGTGTTATTATGTCATCTGTTGTTTTTAGCACATGTCGGAAAGGTTTGGGGGCTCTCTGACTTGTGGGATTTTTCTTCCCCCACCTATTCTAGGTCTTCAATGTTAGATATTTATGCCGTAGGCATTTTCACAATGAAAGAAGTTGTTTCAAAAGATTCATCGTCTCTCTGGCCATTAACATTATGATATGTGTCGCCTAATGATTGGCGAGTTTAGGCACAACACACCATGGTTAAAATTTTCGGTTATCCTGTGATTCAGCAGGGACCGAAGAAGGCGGCATGGAGTTGATCGGTCAAGTACACGTTCTGAAAACACTAAGGCTTTATTGTGTCAGGATTTATTCTGTCTGTTCATATTCTTTCTGCATAACTTCTTCCTTCGCCAAGTCCATCTTATTTTAAACTCGCTCTACGTTCTTTGTTATCGGTCTGCCTCTAAATTTGGCAGAGATTAAGGAACCATAGAGAAAATGCAGGCTATTGCAGCAAGCACGCACATGGTTTTTCTTCATATGGACGGATTCCACCGTTGTTAGATTAAGTTGTTTTTTCTGTCAAAGTTGTTGATTTTCTTATATTTTGACAGTCGAAGTATTCAAACAAGCACAAAATAACTTCTACCAAATCTTTGTTGTCGCTGCAATTTGGAAATTACTTCAGTAATTTCCATGCCCTTTTTTCATGTTTTTATCAATTGTTTTTAAATGTGTATTAAACAATAATATCGAAGTCAAAAATATTTATGTTTTTATCAATTGATATAAAACAATGGAATCATATCTCTGTTTTTATCAATTGATTTAAAACGTAATAATTGATATAATATAAGACAATGGAATCATATTTCTGTTTTGGCTATTTTTATCATCATTTTTTATTTCTGAGTTCACTTATTTATTGTTCATATGTAAATATTATATGTAAATATTATTTAAATATTTCCTATTTCCGATTTTCGATTTTCGGGTATTGGAAACAGAAATTCCAGTTTTTTGTTAAGGTTATTTGGGGTATCAACGATTTTCGATATTTCGGATATCGAAAACCGGAGACTCGGGTTTTTGTTGAAATGATTTTCTTCCTTCTCGATTTCTAATTCCTGATATTTCAGTACGGGTAAAAACCAAATTTCCTTCAATTCACTAGAATGGTGGAATTCTACTAAATTAGAATGGTTGAAATTGTAGTTTTCATGGCTTAAATTACTATTTTGATAATTTAGACAGTTTTAAAATTTAGTTTAGTATGGATCATTATGATTGTTGAATTGTCTTAAAGTTTAGTTTATGATAGATTATTATGGTTGTTGAAATTATGTAATTACAAAAATTCTCATTTATGCATTCTGCAATGCGGAAATTGGAAATCGGAAAATAAGATAAAAGAAATATGAAACAAAGACTTTTCTGATTTTCCCATTTGGAAATCGGAAATCAGAAGAATACACTTGGGAGAAAAAATGGTATGAGTTTTTTAATTTCGGATCTTTGTTTTGTTTGAACCTCAGTTTGAATTAGGTAATATCGATTAATGAAATAACGATAGAACAATACACTGAAATCAAATCAATGAGAACAGTAAATTTAAACAACAAATAAAAAAGAACATATTATGTTCTGGAACGTGATTAAATGAACAAAAAACAATGAAATAAAAATAAATTATAGTAATATATACGCGTATTTAATAAATCAATTTAATGGGTGGTCCAAGTATATTATTTAATTGGTCAACATTAGTATATCATCCACTTTTGGAAACCATTTAACCTGTAAATATTCACATAGTAATCAAGTATAAAGCACAAATTGATTAAAAATGCATGATAGTTAAACAAATAATATTAAAATACATTTGAATTAAGAAATTTATATAAAAATGTATTTTAGTTTAAATGTTATTTATTCAAATGTATTTACGGAAAGTGGATGAAAAAAAATCAAAGCTCCGCATTCCACAATGCGGAAATCAAAAACAGGGAAATAGGATAAAAAAATTGATACAAAAACTTTTTTGATTTCCGCATTTGGAAATAAAAAATCAGAACAATACGCTTGGGAGAAAAAATGGTATGAGTTTTTTAATTTCAGATATTTGTTTTGTTTGAACCTCAGTTTGAATTAGGTAATATCGATTAATGAAATAACAATAGAAAAGACACTGAAATCAAATCAATGAAAAAAATAAATTTAAACAACAAAGAATATAGAACATATTATGCTCTGGAACGTGATTAAATGAACAAAAAACAATGGAATAAAGATAAGATATAGTAATATATACGCGTGTTTAATAATCACTTTAATGGGTGGTCCAAGTAAATTGTTTAATTGGTATATATATATATATATATATATATATTAAATAATAAGTTGTTTGTCATTTCATTTTATAAATATGTTTTTAAAAGTTAAATTATATATAAATATTATTTAAATATTGTCTATTTTCGATTTTCGATTTTCGGGTATCGGAAACCGGAAATTCAAGTTTTTTGTTAAGGTTATTTAAGGTATCCGCGATTTTCGATTTTCGATATTTCGGATATCGAAAACCGGAGACTCGGGTTTTTGTTGAAATAATTTTCCATCTTCCCGATATTTCGGTACGGGTAAACAAATTGCCCTCAATTTGCTGAAATCTTGGAATTCTGGTAAATTAAAATGGTTGAAATTGTAGTTTTCATGGCTTCAATTACTATTTTGATAAATAAGACAATTTTAAAATTTAGTTTAGTATGGATTATTATGATTGTTGAATTGTCTTAAAATTTAGCTTATGATAGATTATTATGATTGTTGAAATGATATAATTACAAAAATTCGCATTTCCGCATTCCGCAATGCAGAAATCGCAAATCGAGAAATAAGATAAAAAAAAATATGAGACAAACTTTTTCGATTTTGGAATTTGGAAATCGAAAATCGGAAATCAAAACAATACACTTGGAAGAAAAAAAATGGTATAAGTTTTTAATTTCAGATCTTTGTTTTGTTTCAACCTCAGTTTGAATTAGGTAATATTGATCAATGGAATAACAATAAAAAATACACTTAAATCAAATCAACAAGAACAATAAATTTAAACAACGAAGAACAAATAACATATTATGTTCTGGAACGTGATTAAGTTAAACAAAACACAATGAAATAAAAATCAATTATAGTAATATATACGTGTATTTAATAAATCAATTTAATTGGTGGTCTAATCAAATTATTTAATTGGTCAATATATATATATATATATATATATATATAATGAAATAAAAATCAATTATAGTAATATATACGTGTATTTAATAAATCAATTTAATTGGTGGTCCAATCAAATTATTTAATTGGTCAATATATATATATATATATATTAAATAATAGTTTGTTTGTCATTTCATTTTATAAAGATGTTTTTAAAAATTAAATTATATGTAAATATTATTTAAATATTGTCATATTTTCGATTTCCAAATTTCGAATATCAGAAACCGTAAATTCCAGTTTTTGTTAAGGTTATTTGGGGTATCTGCGATTTCCGATTTCCGATATTTCGGATATCGAAAACCAGAGACTCGGGTTATTGTTGAAATAATTTTCTACCTTTCCGATTTCCGATTCCGATATTTCAATACGGGTAAACCCAATTGCCCTCAATTTGTTGGAATCCTGGAATTCTAGTAAATTAGAATGGTTCAAATTGTAGTTTTCATGGCTTAAATTACTATTTTGATAATTTAGACAGTTTTAAATTTTAGTTTAGTATGGATCATTATGATTGTTGAATTGTATTAAAATTTAGTTTATGATAGATTATTATGATTGTCGAAATTATATAATTACAAAAATTCTCATTTTTGCTTTCCGCAATGCGAAAATCGAGAAACAAGATAATAAAAAAATATGAGACAAAGAATTTTTCGATCTCCGCATTCAAAAATCAGAAATCAGAACAAATCACTTGGGTAAAAAATGGTATGAGTTTTTTAAATTTCGGATCTTTGTTTTGTTTGAACCTCAGTTTGAATTAGGTAATATCGATTAATGAAATAACAATAAAACAATACATTGAAATCAGATCAATTAGAACAATAAATTTAAACAACAAAGAAAAAAGAACATATTATGTTATGGAACGTGATTAAATGAACAAAAAACAATGGAATAAAAATAAATTATAGTAATATATACGCGTATTTAATAAATCAATTTAATGGGTGGTCCAAGTAAATTATTTAATTGGTCAACATTAATATATCGTGCACTTTTGGAAACCATTTAACCTGTAAATATTTACATAGTAATCAAGTATAAAGCACGAATTGATTAAAAATGCATGATAGTTAAACAAATAATATTAAAATACATTTTAATTAAGAAATTTATTTAAAAATGTATTTTAGTTCAAATGTTATTTATTCAAATGTATTTACGGAAAGTGGATGAAAAAAAAATTAAAGCTCCAATTTCCACATTCCGCAATGCAGAAATCGAAAATCAGGAAATAAGATTAAAAAAATGAGACAAATACTTTTCTGATTTCCGCATTCGAAAATCGGAAATGAGAACAATATGCTTGGGAGAAAAAATGGTATGAGTTTTTTAATTTCGGATCTTTGTTTTGTTTGAACCTCAGTTTGAATTAGGTAATATCGATTAATGAAATAACAATAGAAAAGACATTGAAATCAAATCAATGAAAATAATAAATTTAAATAACAAAGAATATAGAACATATTATGCTCTGGAACATGATTAAATGAACCAAAAATAATGAAATAAAAATAAGATATAGTAATATATACGCGTATTTAATAATCAATTTAATGGGTGGTCCAAGTAAATTGTTTAATTGGTCAATATATATATTAAATAATAGGTTATTTGTCATTTCATTTTATAAATATGTTTTTAAAATTTAAATTATATGTAAATATTATTTAAATATTGCATATTTTTTATTTCTGAATTTCAGCTATCGGAAATCGGAAATTTCAGTTTTTTGTTAAGGTTATTTGGAGTATCCGCGGTTTTCGATTTTCGATATTTCAAATATCGAAAACCGGAGACTCGGGTTTTTGTTGAAATAATTTTCTGCCTTCTCGATTTTTGATTCCCGATATTTCGGTACGGGTAAACCAAATTTCCCTCAATTTGTTGGAATCCTGGTAAATTAGAATGATTGAAATTGTAGTTTTCATGGCTTAAATTACTATTTTGATAATTTAGACAGTTTTAAAATTTAGTTGAGTATGAATCATTATGATTGTTGCATTGTCTTAAAATTCAGTTTATGATAAATTATTATGATTGTTGAAATTATATAATTACAAAATTTTCCTTTTTCGCACTCCGCAATGCGAAAATCGGAAATCGGGAAATAAGATATAAAAAAATATGAGACAAAGACTTCCGATTTCCGCATTCTGAAATCGGAAATCAGAACAATACCTTGGAAGAAAAAATGGTATGATTTTTTAATTTCGGATATTTATTTTGTTTCAACCTCAGTTTGAATTAGGTTATATCGATCAATGAAATAACAATAAAAAATACACTCAAATCAAATCAATAAGAACAATAAATTTAAATAACAAAGAACAAATAACATATTATGTTCTGGAACATGATTAAATGAACAAAATATAATGGAATAAAAATAAATTATAATAATATATAGGTGTCTTTAATAAATCAATTTAATGGGTGGTCCAAGTAAATTATTTAATTGGTCTCTCTCTCTCTCTCTCTCTCTATATATATATATATTAAATAATACTTTGTTTGTCATTTCATTTTATCAAGATGTTTTTAAAATTTAAATTATATGTAAATATTATTTAAATATTGCCCTATTTTTTATTTCCGATTTTCGAGTATCGAAAACTGTAAATTCCAGTTTTTGTTAAGGTTATTTAGGGTATCTGCGATTTTCGATTTCGGATATCAAAAACTGGAGACTCGGGTTTTTGTTGAAATAATTTTCTGCCTTCCCGATTTGCGATTCCCTATATTTCGGTATGGGTAAACCAAATTGCCCTCAATTTGCTAGAATCCTGGAATTCTGGTAAATTAGAATAGTTGAAATTGTAGTTTTTATGGCTTAAATTACTATTTTGATAATTTAGATAGTTTAAAATTTTAGTTTTGTATGAATCATTATGATTCTTGAATTGTCTTAAAAATTAGTTTATGATAGATTATTATGATTGCTGAAATTATATAATTACAAAAATTACAACTTTTATAAAAAAAAATTGACTAAATATGATAAGAAAAACAACCAAAGAAATTGGGTTTTTTATTGTTCTTTATCTTATGTTTTATTGGAGTAGTATACAAACAAACCAAATTGGCCTCAATATGATGGAATCCAATGAAGAAATAATGAAATAAATTGTACTTTCCATTACTCAAATCGTAATGGAATGCGGTGAAGAAATAATGAAAGAATTTGTACTTTCCATTACTCGAATCGTAATTTTAACAATTTGAATAGTTTTAAAATCAAGTATTTAGTTTGATATGAATCATAATAATTATTAAAATTACATAATTACAAAAATTATAATTTCTATAAACGATTATGACCATATTTAATTAAAATACAACATGAAAAATGGGGCATTCTTGTCCTTTACCGTATATGATATAAACTACTCAAAGAAAATCACTATACATTATTTTGTGAACAATATTTAGGCATGGAATATGAAGAGACTGATCAACAATTAATGAGGTTAACTAATCATTCAATCATGTTGCTAATAAAGAATAATCAACAATTAATGAGGTTAATTAATCATTCAATGATGTTGCTAATAAAGACATACTCTTTATGGAGTTTAAAGAACACCTTGGAATCAATCTTTAACGATGCAATGAATAGAGACCCCATTCAATCTGAATTCGATAGCGGAAAATGCCACCATAGTTTATTCGAGGCAGAGATCTGGATGGCTACGTTGGGAGTAACACGATGATCCTTTTAAGACCCGCTATCTAAAGCCATTATACTGGAATTCTCAAGCCATTATACTGGGAAGACCCGCTGTCTAAAGGCAATGACCGAGGGACTTTCCGTTAAGTTTCTTATCTATTTCTGATTTCCGATTTCCAAAACACAATACCTAATTCCCGAAATCGTAGATCGAAAACCGCAAATTCAAGTTTTTGTTAAGGGTATTTGGCTTATCCGCGCTTTCTGATATTTCGGATATCAGAAACCGAAGACTCGGGTTTTTGTTCAAATAATTTGTTGGCTTCCCGAATCCGATTTCCGAAAAATAGGACATAGATTTCATATTCTTAAAATAGTTATTTTATTTATTTTTAATTATAAATTCATTTAAATGAAAAAATATCATTATTTTATTTTCGTAATTATAAATTAATTTAAATTGAAAAAATATTATTACAATAAATTTGAACGATTGTTGGTTTCATAAATGAGTTACGGCAAAATTCCCTTAATTGTAAGCAAAATTCCAATTCGAGCAAGTTCAAGTCTGAAAGTTATTACATTGTCCTTCTAGAATTTAAACATTTTTTCAACCAACTGTTTCTTTCAGCTCCAGCTCAACTAAAGAGTTGGCATGACTAAAAACACTGAAACATAAGGCATATTTTGCATTGGGTGATCTTCACTCATACAACCCAAGAAACAATCTATTGTACCCAAAATTTCCTATCAAGCTAAGTTCCATTAAACACACTTTGCATTGAGTGACGTTCGCGAATAGATCCAAAGAAATGCTCTATTGTAATCACAATTCCAATTCAAGCAAGTTCAAGCCTGAAAGTTATTACCCTGCCCGCCTATAATTTAAACATTTTTGCAACCAAATGTTTCTTTGAGCTCCAACTCAACTGGCTCTGCGTTATTTTTCATCGACCTACCTCTAAATTTGGCAAACATTTTCTCTCTAAACTTGGTTTCGTTCTGTATATCGACCTAGTCAAATGGGTAGTTGACGATGTAAGATTTAAACAACAGTTTTTCACTGACCAATACTGGGGAACGATAATGAAAGACATGTCAACAAAGCTTTGTAGTGACCTTGCAGCTTTAGGCTAAGTTCCTCACCTAAAACAAGTATATCATAAAAACTAATACCTATAATTTAATTGGCGTAGCATGAGTATTACACCATTATGAGGGTACATAACCAATACAAGTCGCAACCCTTCTGCAACACAACAAGAGTAAGAGGCAATTAAAACACATCAAGGGAGTGAGAGTCAATTAAAACACAGGAAGGGTGTTTCAATTGAAAATGTTGCTTATGAGATAGTGAAACAAAGATAATAATAATAAAAATATGAGACAAAGATTTTTTTATTTTTGCATTCGGAGAAAGAGGGAGAGAGA